>JAQJVL010002010.1:0-128980 GCA_035578905.1 Stictocephala bisonia
TTTTATGTTTAGGACAGGAAACTTACATTTTTTAAATAATTCATTTGGTAAGTCCCATGAAAATTAACTTATACTAAAAAAGGTAAAACAATCATGGAGATATTTCAAGGTCATTAGCCTTGTTTTCTTCAGTCCAACATAGTATAAGGTTAATGGAAAAGTCTTCTTTAATCATATCCACAATTGTTTTACTTTTTTTTCAACGTAATTTTAAAAATGGAAAGCCTGCTTAGCTGTACTAAATAAAAACAAAATATTTCCGGCACTTGCCTTATTTTAAAAACATTTCTTCACATATTTTATCTTTGTGCACATTTTAAAGTATTGTGATAAACAGAATAAAATTATGTGCATGTAGGCGGTGGAGGATGTAGATCTGGCTCTAACACCTACGGATCACCTGTCACCACCCAGCACTACATCACGGCTCTCTGACTCAGACCCCTCGGATCTGGACGATGCTCGGGAACGCAGAGTCGCCGATGGGGCCTCAGTCAGCAGTCTGGGTAGTTCTGCCAGGTAATAACAAGTGTCTTAACAGGAATATTATTCAGATACGTTTTCAAGACCCGTTTAATTTTCTGGACCAAAATTTTTAGTATTGAACTGTCATATTTACTATCAAACTTAATAGGCCCTATTAACGATTATGTAGTTATTTTGATATAAATTTTTGCTTTAGCATTTAACGTCAGCGTCGAAATGTTGTGTATTTAAGTGAAACATCTTCAAAATTATCTAAGAGGATAAGTCCACTAATACCTTACAGTTCTGGACAAATACAGAACAAATAGAGACTGTTCCTCAAGTCTCTACTCACCTGATTAAAGTACCAGTAGCACTGACCATTTGTACCATGTGTTGATTCTGTATTTGTTCACTACTGTAAGATTTTAGTAGACTTGTTTTCTTAGGTAAGTTTGCTGATATCCTATCTCTCCTAATATACAAGTCCGGGACTAGTGCCTTTGTCCTACAAAATATCATGTTTAGTAGGTAGCCAGAATTTAAAGTAATTTTTTAAATAATATGTTTTTCTTGTTGATTAAATAACTGCCAATTGATGATAACCTTAAGTTCATTATTGTGTATTGCTTTATTAATTTTATATTGCTTCATGAAACCTTGGAACTAGTAATTTATTTAAAAATTAATTTATAATTTAAATCAAGTTTCAATATACTGACTGAATAATTAGTCTGTGCTCACGCCCTGTGACAGTTGGACATAGTAATAATAATAATAATAAATCCTTTATTGCATGAACAATATAAAAAATATTGTATCGCAAATGTCAGTATTAAAATTAATTAACCTAAGGCTTTAATTTAAACAATCATTCATAACAATAAATACACACAAACATACATACAAGGAGGGCATTTTCCACAAATTAACCTATAGTGTTTGAAACTCCCACAAAAGTCAACGGGATGTGTCTAGCCAATTAAGTTGGTCTCCCAGTCATGTGCTAGGAACTCTCCGATGCTGTAAAAAGCCTGGGACAACAGTATGTCTCTCAAGCGGGTTTTAAATATTTTTGAATTTGGAGCAATTTTAATTTCTTTAGGTAAGCTGTTAATTAATTTGACACCTACCTGTGAGGGCAGGTGTTGATAGACTACCGTTCTGTGTTGCCAAGTACGGTAGTCTTCTCTGCCTCTAGTATTATAATTATGTAAGTTACTGCCCCTTATCAGGTTGCATTTGGACATACAATATAAAATTGTTTCTAGAATATACAAGCAAGGCAGAGTCAACAGCTTGAGTTGTTTGAACATTGGTTTGCACAACTCTCTGCTCATTAAATTTGCAATAATTCGGACTGCCTTCTTTTGTAGTCTAAACACTCTCAAGAATTCACTAAATACACCACCTCCCCAAATCACCAGTCCATAGGAAAGGTGAGGGTAAATGAGACCATAATATGCCGTCATCAGTACCTGAATAGGGCAGTATTTAGAGAGAGTCCTCAGTACACATAGGTGAGGAGGATAATGTTCTTTAATGAAAACATTATCCTACTCAAACAGTTGTCTTGAATAAGTTTTTTAATGCCTGTTATTACTATCAGTTGATGTTTATTATTGTAATAATTGTCAACCCTAGATCGTGAGCATCAGGTGAACCAATGTGTGCTCCCAATTGCTAGGTCCTTTTTCGGCGATGCACAAGATTTTTTTGTAAAAATCATTAAAAAATACTAAATATGCTCCAAATGTAAATGTTATCATATCATTTTTCTTCTTTAAAACTGTACTTTCTTATACTGCCTTCAAAACTTACAAAAAGAATTAGTAAATAATTATTGTCTTGAAAAGATTGAAGAAAAATTTAAAATTCTGTACATAAATTATAACTTATAACCCTCCTTAGGAACACTAAACAATTGTTGTAAATAATTCCAAGATAGCCAAATTGTTTATTATTTAGTGCACTATAATAATATGTTGTTACATTTTAGTTGCACTACTAGGTTTTTTTTTGGAAGTGTTTGTTTATATGAAACGCAAAAATGAAAAATGTGTAAATATATAGTATGATCACTGTAGGTAATGAAATAGTACATGTAAAAATTCAAAAAATCACCATTGAATAGACAAGAAAAAGTTGTTCAGGAAAAACAGTCATGTTGTAACCATACACACATTTATATATTTTTAGTTTATTGGGAAAATAAAAATTTTACCAAGGAAACAAAAGATTTTTACTGTATTAGTACAATCTATTAGCTACAAATGTAAAATATATGAAAATATTCCAAAAATTATAAAACTTATAGCACCATTATTCAGCGTGCGCATATTGTGTAAACGACACTAGAAAAATAGTAAATATTGTAAACATTATAAAAAAAATAAAATAATTTTTGGGAATTTTTAGAACAGTAACACTTGATAGAACACATATTTCTGAATAGAAATATAAAAAATGTACTACAGTAGTGCCATAAATAAGGTTTTCGTGTTATATAATAACATACTACGTCATTGTGTTTTTGTGTAAGTTATTATAAGTAGTAGGCTACGCTAATACCCTATCCATAAATATATATATGAGTATTTCAAGTTATGTGAATAAGGATGAGGTACCGTAGGCCTAGGCTTCAATGCTCAGTGAATAAGTAATTTTGATGTTATAAATAATTCATATGAACTTTGAATGAAATTTGGGCATTCTTTACATGCTAGACTGTTCATTTTATGATGATAATCAGCACTATGTGCAATAATAATGATTATTTTTATGTTATAATAAATTTAGAACAAAGAACAAAACTAAATACAATCGATTTCACTATATCTTTCACTATTCCTGATTATTTGTTTTACTAAAAACCACTATAACACATTGTACTATGACTACACTAAACAACACAACACATAACTTTATTTGTTCAAATAGTAATTTATAACAATTACAGCGAATAAAACACTCACCAAGAAAATCTGATGCCCAACAAGTAAAAATGGCTAGTTCAACTGTGGCATTGGCGGGCTCTTCTTCTTCCAGTAAAGTGATAGAAACCTTGTCACATGACCAATGCCAACCAGTAGCGTAGCCAGGATTTTGGAATGGGGGGGAGGTTTGCGGGAGATTTTGGGGCTCCCCCTTCCAGCGGGGTTCTTTGTAGGATGAAGTTTTGTAGGATAGAGTATTTCATTCTCTATAGACTGACAATTGGTACACCTTATTCGGTCTTCTGGTTTTTCTTCAGTGATATGTCAAACATAAGCAATTTTACTCCCTCCAGACCGCCACCGGGCTGGAATTGAGCAGGAGTTTCGAGTTGCACGTTCTAATTTTATTTCCTACGTTTATAAAATGGCATACAACAATTATTACAAATCTGTATAGAAATGTATAGAACAGAACATTCTGCATAGATTGGTACCAACTTTGTAGTGATTGTTTGATAATAAACATATATGTTTTATTGATTTTAATGTAACAGCATAAATGATGCTGTTCCTCGATCTTAGAAGGGGTTTTGTGAACAGCATAAATTATGTTATTTCTCACAATCTAGGGTTAATGGTTAGTAGAAGCAATGCCACGCTCACAGACTAATTGTTCAATCAGTAAAAGATGTTCTGTCTGTTAACAGCCCTCCTCCAGATGTGGACATGACTGACAAGCATCGATCACGCCGAGACATGTCCCCGCAGGGAGGCCGTAAACGTGCAACCGTTGTTCCAGTGAAAACTCATACACTCCCCTACGAATCCCACAGAAGGGTAACTACTGCTTTATTCTTTTTTCTACTTAAGTGTACATAAATAAATATTTTATATCCAACATAGTCTGTTCTTTTTACTTACATTATATTACTATTATTTAAATTGAAATAAAAAAATACTTAACTTCATTCTCTGAATATAAATAAACTAAAATTTGTGACTATTGTTAAAATATCTTAGTGGGTAAAATTTACTTATTTTATGACACAGATAGACATTTCTTCAATATTTTACTGTCAGATTACCAACTCAAGTACCTGTTATGTTGTTTGTTGCTGTTAGGCTTATGTTTGTTTTAGGCTACAAAGAATTAGACATATTATATTATAGTCGCTGACTCGCTGCTGTGTGATAGATCATCAGGGTTTTGATCACGGCTCTCAATCAAGTCTGATTCAGAGTCAGAATTCAATAGTCTCTCCATTTCCTTGGTAATGAAACTGTCAAAATCTTGGCCAGATATACTTGGCTTTTGTTGCGCTATTTCTAAACACAGTCTAAATAACTAAAAATGTAAAACTAAACAGGAAAACACCTCACAAGTCACATAACTTACTGACACAACTATATATATACTCAAAACAACCACAAATTAACAATAAACAAAGAATTGGCAGGAATCAGAACCTATAGACGTGTCGTCTGCACACAGCACAAGGTCAACTTGATTTGCTTGTGCACATCCCGCACGAAACCCTTTAATAAAATTAGGTAACAGTTTTAGATATTTGTACACTTAGGAGTTACTTGTAATGTCAATAATTCATGTGTGTTATTTCTATAAATATAATTTTATCTATATGTTAATTTGGAAATTACTTTTAAAATAAGTAAATATGGATTTTAAGTTGTTTTCTCTATGGAATTAGAAATGATTATTTTTAGTACTGAATGTTTATTGTGCTTAATTTATTTATATACATATACAGTTATTTAGAATAATTAAATTCAAACATACGGATGAAAGGATACAAGTACCAGTTGTATCCAGTTGAAGTTAGTGCTAGTGTTCTCACTGAGAAGTCACAGTTTGTTTTTGAAAGATCTTGGTCTCGGAAGGAAAAATATGAACTGCTTCTCATAAAGATACTGGCTTAACAGATCCGAATCTTGGACTTGGTGAGAAAACAGTTGGACCACACGAAGGTTCTTGATCCTCCATGCCCGGTCTGCAGTCCTGGGCTATGCCGAAAAGGCAAAGAATAAAGAAAACACAAACAACAAAGAAACATGAAAATTCTATGGAAGAGGAAAAAGATATTTCATTCCAGAATGGGCCTCACTACGTAAAAAATACCATTATTTTGCATTTTCTATTCCATCTACTATCAATGACTGTTATCTATATTTGTGACTGTATTTGTATTTATGAACATACATCAGAGTAGGGACAAAGACTATCTTCTCTTTGTATTTCATATGTATTTCATCCATCACTTCCTGTTTTCACTTGTACAGCCTTGGTTCGCTCCTTCTTCACTGACAGTTGTGACGGCAATTTGTTTCAGGGTGGCAGTAATCAGCGGTCCCACTCAGCTGCTCCCATGGAGACAAGGTCCCGTTCCAAAAGCCCTCAACGGAGTTATTCCCCGCCCAGTGACTACCGGTAAATTAGTCTCCATTAGTATAACTAGTTAAGACTGTATTTGTATTTTTCTTATGTATGAACATGTAAAATACAATACGCCTCATATATGAATATAAGAACTGTGAAAGTGTATATGCACAATTAACCACAATTGTAGCTACTATATTTTTCCAGGTTGGGCCATTTTTTAATACAGTAAAACCTGGCATATCCAGCCCTGTGATATCCGGAACCTCTGATAACTAGCTTTGGCGGCTTGGTGACAAAGAGAAGAAATATTATTTCCCAGTGCTTGACCTTGGGAGAGGAGGGGTGGAAGTGTAATGAGAGATCTCAACATAACAAAAGCCGCGTACGCTATTTTTGGAAACATAGTCCTGTTGTGTCGGTAGATCAAACAGTTTCTGTTGATTGCGTCACCATTCCGTGCGGTAGAATGATATTTCTAGTATACTGTATTTTACTGTTTCATTGTTTTTTTTAATTTACTGTATGTCTAAAATAAAATTTAATTTATAATCTTTTGATTTTTTCTATCTATTACGTAGCCAGCAAATACTACTAAGAAATATGATACTAGCAAGTCAATAGTATTTTAGTTTTTATTTTTGTTAAAAAAAGTTGCTATTTTATAAAATTATTATTAAATATTTTGGAAAACCTTTACAGCTCAATAGTATAAACAATCCATTATTTACGTAGTCTCCTCGAAGCATTACCGCAATACTCGCAGTTTGCTACATGAAAACCACACCTTTATTATGGCAATTCTATATCCAGCTTCAAAGTTATCCGGCCTACTTTGGCGCCACATTAGGCCAAATATTACAGGTTTTACTGTATAATATAATATTTTTGTAATCATAAAAATGTATTTACCAAAGGATTTATAGTTTTATATTGTATTGTTCAGAGATATATGTCAAACATTTGAGTTTGCATCTTAAAGTATTCAAAAGGTTTTTATATTTAAAAAAATGTTAAACTGTAAACAGGAACATTGTGTTTAAAACGAAGGGCATGTCATTTTGTGTAATATCTCTCATTAAATATTATATTTCTGAAATATTTGTTCAATATTTTATTTAGTAACATATGCTTTTTTATGAACATTCAGTATATAGTTTTATTGGAAAATTTATAGAAAATAAAATTAAGGGACAAGAATTATATGTATATTATAAGTGACTAAAATGGGATGTTGCACTAAGATTTGCTGTAAAAATCATAAAACATAACTGTTAACACTATTTTTTGTATACACATAAAAAGTATTCATGTACCCAATCCCTTCGGGAGATACAAGGGTCATTTTTAAAGTAAAAACCTATTGTGCATCATGCCTGCGCCTCCGGTCACGTGATGTCCATTCAAGGTCAGCTCTTACTGACTCGTCTCAGTCAACGCCGCCATTACGTTTCATGTCTCTACCTATGCTGATTGTGTGGTTATACTGCTTTGTTTGTCGCCATGTCAATCAATAATTACGCAAACTGTGAAGTACGCCAATTTTTTTTGTTTTTGAATGCAAAAAATGTTCGTCATGCGGAAATTCACCGACAGCTTCTTGAAGTTTATGGTGAGGGTGTTATGAATGATGGAAATGTGCGAAAATGGTGTATGCTTTTTAATGAAGGAAGGAAAAGTGTTCATGACGTAGAACAACCTAGACGGCCTACTGTCATCTATGAAGAGTTGGCACAAAAAGTTGAGGAAATTTGCCAAAATCGGCGCTTCACTAATGACGAACTTAGTCAGAAATCCCCAAGTTTCAAGATCAGTAGTTAACAACATTGTTACTGACAAACTGCATTACAAATAATGTGTGTGAGATGGGTGCCAAAAATGTTGACACAAGAACACAAAGCAAAGCGTATGCACATTTTTTGTCCTTTTTGGATCGCTATCACAGAGATGGCGATGAGTTCATCACCCACATTGTGACAGGTGATGACATGTGGGTTGCATACTATACTCCTGAGACAAAACGTCAATCCAGTGAATGGCATCATTCAAACTCCCCGACAAAATCAAGAAAATTCAAGCAAGAACCTTCAACAAGAAAAATCATGGCCACGGTTTTTGGGACCGAAAGGGTAATCTTCTGATAGACTTTCTTCCAAAAGGAATGACAATAAATGCTGAAAGATATTGCAAAACATTATTGAAGCTATTCAAAACCGCCGGCGGGGCCTGCTCTCTAGCGGTGTCTTTCTGCTTCACGACAACGCTTGGCCTCACGTTGCGGCAAGGACACAGATGCAACTGGACAAGTTTTGTTGGGTAATACTGGATCATCCACCATACAGTACTGACTTAGCACGATCGAATTTTCATCTTTTTCCAAAACTTAAGGAACCAAGGAAAAAAAAAACCAAGGCATTTCTTGGTGGACAGCGCTTGGAAAATGACATGTTGAAAAAAACAGTTACAAACTGGTTTAACAGTCAGGCAGGAGAGTTTTTTGATGATAGGATTCAAAAGCTGGTACCACGACTTCAAAACTGTGTCGATGTTAATGGTGACTACATAGAAAAGTAAAAAAAATGTTCATATTTTCGTTTGTAATATCATTTATATCCATAAATAAAGTATCTCTTACGCTATTTAAAACGGATTTTACTTTAAAAATGACCCTCATGTATCAGAACAAATGTATGCCAACCTCCTTTTGCTATAATCATTGACAGACTGTTACTACTTTTATATTATTTGGTTAAATCACATTTTGAGGTTAAATTAGGAGATGAATAACTTATAATTCAACTATAATATAAAGGTCGAAAGGACTAATGTCCAACTTGACGACAAAAATCATGCATCATGCAGCGCTACATTAATTTCTTTTGCTGGGTTGTACATTACAACTTCAGTGTTGCATCTTTTTGTACTAATACAAATATTATTTTTACAACAACTGTAGAGTGTACCAGCCGGGCGTAGTGCTTCCATCCCACGCATATGTGCCTCGCTTTTCATCTAGATCAGCAACCGCCACTCCTATCACTTCACCCAAGAAGCGACAACTGCCTCAGATTCCTCATTCCGCTATGCTTAGGGAAGCACTTAGAGAACGAGTGACTCAGGTCAGTATATGAAAGCACTTAATAATGTACATAAGGTTTTTTGGCACTTTCATATTACCTATGTTGGATTTGTTTTGTAGAATAGTCTACAGTTAATTTCTGATGTGAAAAATTGAGTTGGAGGATTGCAAGCCTGGTTTTGTTTTCATGGCGTTGAACTCAAGTCTGGCGTTATTTGAATAGGCCTACCTTAAAAATAAATGAAAACTTGAAATAGTAAAATTATATTTTATTAATTAGCAGTAAAAGACTTCAGGTGACAGTAAACCAGCACATGACATATAAAATGTTGAATATAAAAAGTTAAATAAACAAGTGTTATTGGTTGGGAAACAAAAACTATTACGACTTTCTGGTTGTTTGTTTCATTGTAGTTATGCCATTCAGACCTTATTTTTGGATGTTTTGAACGGGTAGTTCTGAGATATAATCTTTATAAAGTGAAATTTTAAATGTGATCAGAGCAAATTTTGTATAAAAATTATTATGCTTTGGCTATACCTGCTAAAGTTAACTCAGATGTTTCCAGTTGTGTTGGTCTTAATTAACATGCGCTCATCTTTGTTTGTTATTGTTTATTTGTTACCTACTAGCTTTTATTCATCCTCCAGCTAAAACTATAGTTATCATTAATGTGTTTGAGATAAAAACACCGATCAATAAAATGAAATGTTTACCCACTTTCAAATTTTGTAAGATAATGCGTTATTCCTCAGTGTACCACTACCACTCTAGCACACCTAACCCTTTCCACTCGTATGTCGTACGCTGTTCGACATCGTAATTCAGCCGTTCCACTTGTATTTCGGACAGCGTCCGACACGGCAGTGACGCAAGTTTCTTTTGGTTATCGTTGTTCCTAGTTCGTGCAGCTATCATGCGGAAACTAAATGAACTACAACTGGAATGTCGCATGATGTTATTGTTATTCTTTCTTATTTATTCTAACCTTCAGTTGGATGTTTCGTTGGTTGATAGTTGACAGTAATGTAAAAATATCGGGTCATAGTAGTCCAAATATTATGGATGCTGAAGTAATATAACAATTACATCGTAATTTATCAGATGGTGAATCAAGTGAAGATGAAGGTGTTAGTAATGATGAAATAATTCTTCCAACACTAGAAAATATCTAAGAAAGTGACAGTGTTGTACAAGTAGGCCAAACTGTAAATAGTGGTGATGGCGATATATAGTATTTGAAGGATATCATACCATATTAAAAAAAACTTTTTTGTTAACTTTTGTTTTCTTTCCATTCTATCACATAAAATATAAATTTAAGTGTTTAAATTTATTTTATAACATTTTAATTATTGCATAAACCTCACAAATACTGAACAGCTTCTTACTACTGTACTCATAATATTACAAGCTGAGGGGGCAAACAGGTAAAAAAATAATCGAGTGGAAAGGGTTAAACACCTTTGAACACATGATTCTATGAGATGTGTTTATTAGTGCATGATTTAGAGCTAGATGGGTTTGTAATTACACCCTCTGAGAATAATAATGTACCAGAGTATACCATGTCTCAGACTTAATGTGGATAACTGTAATATCCTGCTTATTGGCGCTCAATAATCTTTAAGGAATCATGTTGTACAAGTGATGAGAGGTTGTCAGTTATGACAAGATCAAACCTCTTGAAGTGTTATTGGTCTCACTCTATCCAACCATGTTAGCTGCACAATTTCGAGTTCTCTTGAAATTTTAAGATATCTTATGTACGGATTCAGGGATCTAATCCAGAACTTGTACAGCTGAAGATTATTTACTAGCATTATTATTCAAATAATGATATCCTAACAGTACAACATTTTTTGTAAAACATTGGTAACAGTATTTTTGTGTTAAACACCATTTGAGTGATGTTACACCATTTCTGAGTGATAAACACCATTATAAAACATTACTGTTATTTTTGTTTACTGTTTGATGTGGCATGAACATGATTGCATATGGTTTCAATTCGGGCAAGTTTCGAAGAATCTCTACAATGTGAGATTTATGATATGCAGTATGGTCTGCAGGGTTTTTTAATGTGTGGAACAGAGCTGGTTGATTTTTTAAATTTTTTTTAACTTCACTCGCTGCCAGTATCAACTTGATTCAACGAGTGAAGTACCGACCGTTGGCTAAGTGAGGATTCGAACCTTGGACCTTGGCCTCCCCAGTTCAAAGCCTTAGCCACTGAGCCACCATACCGGTATTCCTATAAATGTCTTTTTTAGACTAGTGCCTCTGATAAATATGAATATATTATCTTTATACATAAAACGCTAATATGATCCATATATAAACCTATATGAATGAACACGGTTTATTCCAAAAAACTTTATCAACTACAACTAAGAAAGAAAGAACTGTAGTTGATTCGTAAAACTATGGCGTACAAGCTGATATATATTAAATTATGCTCCTAGGAATCAGCAGACATAGGTGCATGCCTGTGCGTCTGTTGAATTGCAGTTAAAAATAGAATATATTTCCCTTGATCATTTTGTTCTTAAAAAAGGGTTATTTTAATTTTGAACAAGTATATGACTATTCATGATTCATTAAAAAACGTAATACTGTAGTATGAATCTCTAAATATGGTCAAGGGGGTAATTTATTTTAGCCAAATTTAGTACATACTATACAGTAAATTATTTAGCAGCAGTCATGTTCTTTGCCAACAGGACATGGAAGAACGAGCCCACCTGATGAAGCAAAGAATGAGACAAATGCAAACCCAACGTTCTTCTGGCTACTCAGGTGACGCTTAACACATTACAATAATACTTAATCCTAAACAGATAAGAGTTGTTGAAAGTAAGAGGGCACATTTTAAATTTATTATTGCAAGGTTTGTTAGAATTTAATTTCTGTATATATATATATGTGTGTGTGTGTGTGTTTTAAAATAGATAATTTTTCTTTTGGGATTTAATGAACGAGATGTGATTAATCTCTTGACATAAATTTACCATGTATTTTTTTTTTTTTTTTTTGCTTTCTTTATCATTTAGTTTAAATCTAAATCTTTGCCTATATATTTAGTGCAGGAAGTACTAAAGACATATTTATACAAGGCTATACTTTATTTAATGAATGTCCCGATTTGACATGAGTGTGTTTAGTGAAGCTGATACGTGTGGTATTGCCAAGAATACTGCTTTTGACATACGATAATTATTACTTATTGAGATAGAAATCCATTTGAAGAGGCATTTTTACATGGTTCAAACAATAATACAATAGAACAAATTATAAATAATGCGATGAGAACAATCTATAAACAATAGGAAACAAAATCAAAAATATAAAATACAATATTAATAATAGGAAAGTCCATGATCATATGTTTACTCACACTCAAATTCATAATAACAAACCACTAGGTTATAAAAAATATGTAATTAAAGAACTGAAACATGGCAACAATGCAGGAAGTATAGGCGTCGTGGCTGGCTTACATCATCAAACCATGGGTTATTGCATTCCCAAACTCCTCCAGCAATTATTTCAATACCAGTTGAGTAGGTAACATGCTTCAGGTATACAGAACTGCATGGAAATACCAATCAAGTAGACTGGCGATCTCCTTGGCATTTAGTAGAAAACCTGGCCCTTAGAAAAATCAAATTTCAATTGACCTGCCAAACACTTTGACACTGTATGGAAGTACCAATTTGATCAGTCAGAAAAACCATAAGGTACTATAAAATAAAGAGAAGTGTTTGTTCAAAAATTATTTTTGAAATTGGTTTGAATAAAAATGTTAGTCTTCTTGTAAGTAATAAATGTGATGAGGGAAAAAAATTAAAATTCTTCATGGAGGTGTGCCTACCTAAAGCAGCTGATTTGGGATTTCTAAGTACATAACCAATTAAGAAACCTTGGCATGTATATTTTATTACAATTTTGAAACTATAGTGAATGAAAGATTCTAACTAATATATTGTAAATTATAACTAAGCAAAAATTGTTTAAAAAGAATAACTAGTTATTTTTGTAAACTTGACATCCAAACAAAATTTGAGTTAACATTTGTACAACAATTATTGGCTGAAAGAGTAGATTAATGAATATATAAACACTTATTTGCTAGAGTTTACTATTAATGAGGAAGTTGTGTACTTTCTTACAATTTGTGAGATAGGGCAGGCGGGGACAGTGAGAGGGGAGAGAAACATGTTTTATGTATGTTAGTGAGGTTGGTTTTATGCTACTCCTAGTGACAGTTGCAATGAAATCTAGAACTTGATTCCTTTATCTTTAATGTTTAGGGAGCATGTCTCGTCACTTCACGGGGCTGTCTGACAGCGATCTGCCATCCTCAGATATGGGGCGTCACCGAGGCTATGGCCGCAATATGTCTCCGGATAAGGATGTCATCGGCACAACGGACCTCGGTGACAGCGACCTTGAGAGCGTTGTTAGCATCACAAGCAGTGCCTTCTCTACACAGAGTGAGCGACCTCGTGGCTCCCGCGGTTTCAGGTACCTCACATTCATTGTTAATTTTCTCTTTTCGATAACTTTGAATCAGTTTCGCCTTTAGGTAGAACTCAGGCAGATTCTATGTCAATAAAATTATATTTGTACATACAAAACTATAAAGTTTCTTTTGTAATATAAGCTTGCTTGTTAATAGTAAAAAAGGAATTTGAATGATTTTTATTTAACTCTGAAATAAAATAATATAGTAAATAAAAACTTATTTAAATGTTTTATACAAGCATTACTTCTTAAATTTGTCTAAAATTAATAGTGGGTTTTCTTTCTAAAGAATCAGTAAATGTACATTTATGACAAAATATAAGGATATTAGTATATAAATAACTATTAAGTATTTCAATATTAAAAATTTTCAATGCAACATAATAATACAGTAAGTTTTAAAAGATTCTGGTTGTTAACTGGTTTTAATTTAGTTTATTTTATCATCATTAGTGTGGTAGTAGATTAACTAAAATAACAGTTTCAGTTGTGGAAAGAGAAGTTAATTAAAATAACACAATATTTATTTAGAGATTTTGTTAAAATTAAATCTTTATCACACTAAGATTAATACTCTATGTACAATAGCCTAAGTATTTTGTGGCTATGGTTAGCATGTGAGGCTACCTACACGTTGAGCTAAGACATGCTGTTCCTTAAAAGTGCCTCAGTACAGCAGGTGGACAAGCAAAACATGTGAGTGTGAGAGGGGAAATGTACTGTGTGGTATAGTTATACCCAAGGACATAAGGAGGAAGGTTAAAGTGATGTGACAAACAACAGAAACCAACAATCGAATATTTAGGCTGTTTTCAATTCAATCGAATGTTATCACTGTTTACATTTGCAATTACAGTATCTCTCCATTTGCATCTCAATTGGGACACTTTTCGTCCACCAATTACTAAAGAACAAAGCTTTTTTTTCTTTTAACAATTATTTATTAACTTTACAATCTGTTTTAATGAAATTGAACAATAAACATTAAGTGAATTTTATAATTTAGCACAAAATATCGTTGAACTTGGATTTAGATGTTAACTGTTGTCAACACTAGCAAACTATTTATAAATCTATAATGTATCGTACAAAGCTAACGATATTCTATTTTTATAATAAATTAACAAATAACCCATATATTACAAAACAACTATTTGTTGAGGTGCGGTACTTTTGATTTTAATAACTATACATCTGATTCTTGTGGTCTGTAACGAAGTCTGTAACGAACTGAACTAACTTTTTTAATTCTCTTTCTGAGTTAAAAATCCACGTTGCTTTAAAACTCTTTTTGTCATTGCAAAATAAATTTCACTAAAATATTATTAAAAATCTTTTTATTTTATACAGATTCTGGTTGTTAAATGGTTTTCATTTAGTTTATTTTATTATCTTTAGTGTAGTAGTGGATTAACTAAACTAACAGTTTCAGTTGTGGAAAGAGGAAACTAATATTAATCAAGTCACAGAAAGTTTACTATTAATCGTAAATTATTCAATTATTTAGCTGGTTAAATTGACATAACAACCAGAAATTTACTGACTGGTTAGTTGGTTACTGAAACTAGTGGTACTCCCACACATTAATCTACCTATTTGCCTATTGTGCATCTCTGGCCTATGGTTCTTGCAACACCTGCTCTTGTATACAAATAGTTTCAAAGTCATAATCCCCTTGTAAAGTCATTACCATACTGTTCTTCAGATGAAATATTTATTTTAACCGTCCAGAAGACACAAGATAAACTGTAACACCAGTTCACACACGCGGACCTCTACTAAAAATCATTAGTGTGGTAGTGTGGCCTTGGGATTGACAGTCCACTAATACATTGACTAGCCGCACTATTTGCAGTATGTTTATGCTCCTATTGACGCCATTAACATATTCGCGCCGACTGCCATTTTGCCCATCTTTTTACTTCACGTGTGCATTTTACAAGTGTTTTGTCAAAAAACCGATTTTTATATTTTTGTTGAAAAGTATGTATTTTGATGAGTTACATAACATACAATAGTTTAAAAATTTAAATAAAAATGTCTTGGTGTTTTTTTTCATATTTTTTCATGGACCTCTAGTGGCCCATTTCAGCCTATTGCAATAACATTTTACGTCTGGCCGTCGTGTGCCATTAGAGGCCCATGCGGCTCTGCGCCCGTAGTAAATACTTTCTGTGACAACTGTCCTGAAAATCCAATGTTATTTCTAGATTGTTTCAATAAAAGGCATTAGGAAAAGAATGTCTCGCCTTTTTATATGAATTGACAGTATTTTATAACTGTTATTAATAATAAACAAATATTTCTCTAAGTAATACTTTTTTTAACCTCTATGTGTACTCTAGACAGCCCCTTAATGTTATTCTAAGAAGATTCTTAGAATGATCGCTTAATGTTATTAAGTGATTCTAAGAAGCCTTTATGGCTACAAACACTCATTCAAATGAAATTCATGTGTGGGCCTCTGGAGACCCACAGCGGCCAGAAGTAATATGAGACGAGGGCCATGTATATACCATGTTGAATGATTGCATGGGCCAATAGAGCCCACATCGGCACGAACATATTAAATAGTATACATTTTTATTATCAACTTATTAATGTATTTACTAAGGATATGGGATAAAAGTACTAGGAATCACAGCCATGAGATATAATTAGATTTTACATAATATTGATTATTTGGAAGTGTGGACTGTTATGCACTGGAAGGTGAAATGAAATAAAAATAAAAATGAATTTATTCTACAAAGAGGGAATTTAGCCAAAACAGCTCTTGTAAAATTAACTTTAGCCAATCAATATAATCATTTAAAAATAAATATAATAATAATGCAAGTGCATAATATATACTGAGTGGAATTACAAAAACGTATTACCATTCTCATACATGCTACTCCCAACCCTTCAATGGACGCCATCCAGTCCCAGTTTAACAAATGTTTTTTTTCAGCAGCAATGTAAACCAGTAGCGACTATCACGCAATCAACTTGAGGCAAGGGAACATTCCTGATCCTAAGCAGACAGTTGCTAGAAATTATTGAAAAGAGACTCTAAAATGGGGCTACTGTATATTGCGAAAGTCAAGTGCATTTCCCTCATGTTTAGAATTTTACTGCAATTTATCTGAAAGGTTGAAATTTATTGTAGAATTTATATTTTGGTTAATGGAAACAAAATGTTTATTATATTTACATTTTTAAAACAACCAACATCAAATTTGAATGTTGAATTTGCCAAGATATCTGGATTTACCAGTAATATCCCATCGCCACTGCATTTGAATGGATGGCAGGAGGATTACCACACTTGCAGTTTTTATCCATGATATATACATTTTGTTTATCTACTTACATGTATTATCAGTCAATCTGTCCACTATTTATCTTTGATGCATGAATCTATATGTAAATTTTTTCTTTGATCCATGACTATATACAGGGTGTTTATTATGTTTGGAAACAACCAACAATTTTCTTTATCAATTGAAATATAAATTTAAAACTTTTACAATCCTAACAGCTATTAGACACCTTCTCTTTGGAACAGTGTTAGTAATTTCACACTAACGGGGGGATGTCCTGTCGAGGGTACCGTCAATATTCTTTATGGAAGCCTATACCTTATGATACATCACTTTAAAGGGTATAGTAAACTGAATTGAATGCCATAAACTGCATCTCAAACAAATCATTCTGTCATAAAATAGAGCACTTTGAGTATTGACAATTTGTGATGTTGAACAATTTCATTTTAACTTCATTGTCAAACTGAAGAAAGGAGACTTGACTGTTCAAAAATTTACTTTGTTACAACATGGTGCTAAAAGGTTAGTGTTAAGCATTTTCTAACATCATAAATTATTTTAATTTTTGTAAGAAATTAATAAAATAAAGCATTATTTACACACTTTTACTGTAATAAAAATATATCAACATTGTACTTATAACACTAGCTCAAAATGAAAATTTTGTTTTATATCAGTTTAACATTTTTTTAAATGTTAGGAAATTTACTGTAAAACATTACTGTGGCAAGAACCAAGTTAAAATGAAATTGTTGAACATCGCCAAATTTCAGAAAGAGTTATTCCTTAGAGATGCAGTTTAGAGCATTCAATTCAGTTAATATAATTTAAAGAGATATATCACAAGGTATAGGCTTCCATAAATAATATTGACGATACCTTCGACAGGACGTCCCCCGTTAGTGTGACATGACTTAACATTGTTCAAAAAGTACATATACATTTTGTCTATAATTCATGACTGTATTTATACATTTTGTCTTTGATCCATGACTGTATACATTTTACTAAACAAGTTAAAGTCTACTTTTTTACATTATTTTGGCAACTTGTATTCAGGGTTTGTCATAGAGTGCTGGAAGTAATAATAAAATTTAATTAATATTAGTCCTAATAATTTTTTTTCAATTTTAGCAAATTAAGATGAGAGTCCCAAATGGTCTTGCTAAAACCTACTAGTAACATTATGAATGTGTTATGTTCTATTTAATTTCATTAAGTGCCATCTGTACAACTAGCTTTGTGGCTTAGTGATGTAACCAGAATTATTCAGAAATACAATGGAAGCTATCAACAATAAAAGATGAATTACTAGTGACTAAACTGAGATCCCTGACTACTACATGGTAAAGCGATACGTAATACTTATCACTGTAATGTGTAACGTATATATTTTATAGTCTAAAAAGTATTGTTTGATTTAAAGAACCATTATAATGGATATTTTTATATTTTGTAGCACAGCAAATAAAGCATCAGTTACATTAGGAAAATAGAGACTGCCTTAGCTTATGTTACTATTGACATTTTTTTGTTACAAAGATAAAAAAAATTGTTATAATTTATAAACAGTACCATTCAGTGATGGTCATGTCTCATGGGTGGGTGGGAGGGTCTGTCAAGTAATGTCTCATGGTTGGGTGGGAGGGTCTATCAAGTAATATCTCATGGGTATTGACATTAACCAACATAATCAACATATTTCAAATGTTATATGTTTTTTGGACAAGTGTCACTAGTTTACGTTCATAAATAAAACTGTACACTCCATATGCATATAATATTGGCCTTACGGAGAATGAAATCCATTACGGTGGCAGGTGTAGCAGACTTGTAGTGCAGACAATCTACTGTAGAGCCTTGTTATTTGACATGCCATTATTCGATAATGACTTAAAGTGATGCATTTAAATTATTTATGATTATTTTGTTCTGTATCACAATATTGTTAATATGATTTGTACAAGTTATGATAACATTTAATAAGCAGAAAGGAAACCATAAACTAGAATAAATGTTCATTTGTTTCTGTTACAGTGCTAAAACGCGAGATTCCTTTACTGGTAGTTCCAGTATTTGTAGTTTGTGTAAAGTAAAGAGTTGTGTAAGCAATCCATTGTTCCGTAGACAAAGTTCACTTCCTAACCGAATATCACACCCTGTTCACGTAAAGTTGATATGTGAAAAGCATGCCATGCATGGGGCACCTTTTCGTAACGTACTGCTCTCGGACAGTGAGTTGTCCAAAAATTGTAATGATGATGACGATTCCTTTCATGAAAAGTATTTGGAAAGCTGTAATATAGTTTCGAACTGGGACGACGCAGGGCTTAAAGATATTAATTTTGATTCCGATTGTTCCACTTCAGTTGTAGTATGCCCATCGATAGCTGATCAAAATTCTAGTTCTGGGGACCTATCTCCAACAAAAGTAGAAAATCTATTTAAGAAAACCAGATTCAGAATTGATGATTGGCGAAGAGATTCAGACCAGACTGATGATATGAATGGAGTTCCGGAAGAGAGTAAACCTTGTTTGACAAAAGAACAATCTCATGAGGAAGTTATTGATGGTGATAAACCAGTTCTAGTTGAAACACTCGATAAGAAAGAAAACATGAGTGTTAGTGTTATCACAGATATAAACCCTTCTACCCTTGTATCCCACAGCCCCAGTAATACTCCCGACACACCTATCCAAAAACGTATGTTTCTGAAATGCAAGTCACAAGTTGAAGTTGATCCCACTGTTACCCCTCCCTCTGCTTTGCCCCCTAGCGACTACGGGGAGAGAACTCACGCCACAGTGCAACCCTCGTCTCAGGGCAACAAGCGCTCTCCCTTCTCCAGAAGTCTTTCTAATGCTGATGTACAACCAGATGAACGAGGTGGTGAGTGTTTTTAAAACCTGAATTAAGTTATTAAATGCCATGATTTTATATTTTAAAATAAAATAATTTTATGCTTTGTATAATATGCTAAAGCAACTGAAGAATAGTCAGTTAACATAATCAGTTTAAAACCAATCATATTCATTAACTATTTTCTTAGAGAGTGAATAATTGTTAAAAAAAATAGTTTTACATATATATATTACCTTATTTTAATAAAAAATAAAGTAGTCCAAATGAATTTATTACCTAGTGTTATGAAGCTTTTATCTACTTTAATAAAGAATGTAAGAAAGTTTGCTGGAAGAAATACTGTTTATTTATCTTCTAGATAATATTTCAAGTTTAAACTACTCATGCCAAATTGGTGTTTGCATGATTAAATTTATATAACTTTCGCCAATATTGATTTGCAAGTTTTTTACATACATCTAAATTAAATATTCTAATTAAATGTGAAAACAAACTTAACTGTTTGAGCAGTGAACAAGGTAAATTTTCTCTGTTGATTAAAGTGTTATCTTACTCAGCATACCACCTTGAATGTAAGGGTTTAGCAGACGATTCAATATCATCTTACATGTAAGATTGGATGGGTGAACCAATACCACCATACGTGTGGGTTGAGTGGTTTGCCAATACTGTCTTTCATGTAAGAGTTCAGTGGGTGGGTTAATACTGTTTCATTTTTGTTAACTTCCGTAAAATAAATAGCTCCGCTCTTCGTTGTAACATTGTAGACTTAAATTTTATAGCTGTGTTCTGTAGTAGCACTGTGGGCATAAATAACGTAATATAATAATATATGTAAATTAAATAGCTTTGCTCAACATTATAGCACTATGGGCTTAAAACAAAGTAAGCAGCTCTACTGTATGTGAAAGCACGGTGAGCTCACATCAAAGATATTATTTTTGAATAATTTTCGTAAATTAACAACTTGCTCCACTCTGCATTGTTACACTGTCAGCTAAAATATTTTGATTATTCTTAGCTTAAGTAATATTTTAATTTAATTTAAGTAGCTCCGCTCTGCGTTACAGCTCTTTGGGCTATTTGAGTTCTGATGCGAGTATGACGAGGCAATAGTGTAATACAACCTGAGTTAGGGTACAATAGATTTGGACAGTGATGAGAGGCCTTTGAGGATGAATTGCTCAGTTCACCTTGGCACTTTCTGAGTGCAAATCATTCAAAGCGAATCATTCACACATCTACTGAGCGAAGTTCCAAATACTGAGGTGTCCGGCTAATAATATCAAAAGGTGTTTAGTTAGGGACACAATCAACAGCACTCTTACTTGAATCCTGACCCTAACCATTAGTCCTTACAAGTTCCTTGGATCAAGTCTAGTCCTTGGATGTTCATATTAAGTCATACTATCCTGAAAGCAGACTGGTTCAACACCAATTTTTTCAGTTAGATGAATTAATCCTGTTAACAGTTGCCACAAGAGGTCACCCAGAACAACTCAGTCTGTAGATAATAGGTGAGATGGATAGGTAATAGATGACACTTTAGAAGCATCCAATTCCTCAATGAATGTGAGTGCTTAGTAACAATTTAAGGTCAGTCACAAAACCCCACAAAGGAAGCCTAACATGAATTGACGTCATTCAGTTATTAAATATTACTAAATCCTATATCCTAATGTGTTTAGTGGCTAATGATACCTCATCCAGATATCCATAACTTAGCTTTTGTATGTACCTGGCTCTGTGGGTACCTAATTTAGAATGCCCCCATTGATAAATCAGTTTTCCTCTCAGGATCTGCATCATTCCAGTCCTTATCAGAAGATAATGGTACTTTACACCAAATAATATTCCATTAAATAGTCCCCAGTTGTTTTGGACTTTTTGTAAAAGACCACCTCTCTTTCATATCTCTAATAAAGTAAAATTTGAGCAAAATTAGAAAGGGAGATAAGCTATGCCGAAATGTTGTAGGCAATGTCATCTAATGTCAATACAATGTTAATTATTAGTAATCTATACCTGAAACCTTTTACTAGTCATATTTGTATATATGAGAAGATTACATTTTTTTTTTTTTTTTATAGTTAAATCAAATAAATACTAGCTCCAAGTGTTTGTTAGTGGACATTTGTGTCCACACAGACCTCAATGCCCTGGTTTTATGTGTTCTACTTCTCCTCTATGCGTTATATTATTTATGTTGAATGTTTATACTGAATATTATCATTATGGTTATATTAATATAATGATGGATATTATTCAACATGTGTTTTAACTTTTTATACTGGTTACTAAGATTATTGAGCTGTGTTTGAATAAATATATGTTTTTAATTTGCTGTTTTTTAATAATAATTATTTTAAAATATAAAACCAGACAATCAGACCAGCCGTAGCTAGTGGTGAGACAGTAGCTTTTATAAATGTTGTGTCTGGGAAGGCCACGTTTAGTATAGTAGTAGTAATAAACCTAAAGTAAATGGTGCTAGAGGAGAGAGAATGATCACTTCTCCCACCTCCAACGGCAGTGGGTTGCAAGGTACAGACAAAACGATACACATATGGCCAATAAGCTTTCAATTAGTTTCAAATCTAATTATGAATTGTAACATTTTGTTGCCTTTCTATTGTTTTGTTTAAAATTGTAGTCTCTTTCCTTATTAACATCTGCAATATGCTAGGTCTATTCGCAAGTAAAAAATTGTGGAATTGAGATGTTATTGGTGTTTTTACACGTCAATTTTACTATTTTATTACTATAAACATATGGATGATCACAGTTTCACTTATATAACCTAAGCAATGTAAACAAACAAGACAGCCAAGTCAGCTTGTTCTTCTTAAATATACAACAGACAACCTATCAGAATTGCTCTCCCGATCTCGAAATGAATGTTTCCTTGGGAACATTTCGTGCGGTTAAATTAAACGATACATTTAATTAAGGAACATATTAATGATCGATGGTAAAATATTTTAACTATGGTTAGAACAAATATAACTAAGGTCGGTAAAACTGACAATTTAAAACATTAAGAATACTTCAATACGACTGAATTGATTAAACAACACAATAGCAGATCCAATGTTAACACTGTATGTTTTGTAAACTGCAAGTCGGATCATTGTTGTAATGACAGATCCATGCTTCTAGCAGTGACTGTACTAAGAACATATGACAGTGCGTGGTGCGGGACATAATTAGTCGCGCATGTGCTGTTCGCAGGCCATTAACCATGAGTTGGATACGAAATGTAAAACTTATTTTCGAATTGTATGTTTTATTTGCAATTAAGTTAAAAATTAAAAAAAGTACAAAAATTCCTTAACCTTACAGATCTAGAGTTAATGAATTGAATAATTTTACTACCTAAAATTGTTATGTTACAATATTTTATAATGATCTATCAAGGTAATGATTATTATATACGCTTCTACAAATCCATTTATTGTAAGCTAAGCCAAAAGGAAACAGATACAATGAGTGATATTGTATCAGTTTCGTCAACGGAACTATTATTGTCAGTAGCGGATATTGAAATTGATAGTTACAATCTCAAAATTCATGTTGAACTGGTAGCTCAGTTAAATATTAAGACATTAGCCAATAATTATGCTCATAAGAATATCTAGAAAATTAACATATTGTTTGAAAACTAATTTTAACAAAATAGCTACATTACAACTTGTTGCTTGTTAATATTTCTGATAATAAATAGAAATATTACATTTGATGCTATTACATGCCTTGGAATTAGTGCAATTTAAGTAAGTGGTTTTCAGACGGAAGCCTAAGCGACACGGCAGTTAGTCACCACCATCATATAAATGGGTCGCGGCGTAAAGCGACAACCGGTGGTGGATCTGGTACAAGCGGTAAACAGTCCCACGGACAGGGGATGGGTAAGAAGAGCAACTCGACCAGTCAGCTGTCTGCTACAGGTCAGTACACAACCAGTCCTATCATATGCTTTTGATTTTAAAATCAGGATAGTTCTATAATACAAATTTATTTTTGGAAGAACAATGTTGACTAGTCACATATATTTTAGTAAAAGTTACATATTACATAAAAACAAATATAAGCATTTTTTGTTGAAATCAACTTGAGTTTTATAAATATTACAACTGATTCATGTAAATTATTAAAAATAGTTACTTCACTTTAAAACCATAGTTCTTTGATCTACTATGGAATACTCCTACTAAAAAATATGTAGTTGAATGTTTAGTGCTCTTTATTTTGTTAATTTTATCACTTATATCTAAGATTTTTAAATAGAACTACTTTTGGCAGGATTAGTATCAAACAAAGTTTCGATGACCATCTATCTACTTAGACATCAAATTGAAAATGTCCAAGTAAGTATAAAAGAAATCTTGGCATTTTAAAAATACAACCAAAATCACAATTCGTTAAAAGCTACTGTAAGTGATTGTCCTTTATTCTATGAGACACTGGCACATTTATAATCATTTACAATAATTCTTTTACGAATCCAAAGAATTAAAATTACTTCAACCTGTTAATATCCTTTTAGGGTGAATAGGTGTTTCAGTCACTTTAATCTTAGTAGAACCATTCATTGTTATAATGCCGTAATTATGACACTAGCCTCTCGTCATACCAATTCAGTTATTCAGAAGTCAACAGTCTTACAGGTTTGATTTATAGACAAGTAACAAATTGATTTAATTTATTATTCATTTATTTCAAGTATTAATTATTATTAGAATAACTAGTTTTATTTTTTTACATTTATTTGAAAAAAATATATTACAATATTTACACATTTCTATCTTATTAATTTTTAATGCAGGTGCACACTGAATACATGCTGTAAATCAACTCAAACCCAATAATCCCAAGGCATGCAGTGTACAAAGGCAGCACACACCATCACAAATTTAAAAAATACATGTCGGATCTTCCGAGGAGCATTGTTATAAATTCTGTTTTCATGTTTCACTGAGCGCATGTTTTTATCATATCTAGAAAATGAGAACTACATAACGAAATTCATACGAGAATACATACATATGACAAACAATATATATATATATATATATTCAATTAACTATTCATAATTTAGCTGAAAATATTACTGGGTCATAAAGAAGGATTGGATTTAAAAAAAAAGATATAAAAACGCAAATGTTTCAGGTGACTTATTTGGCAAATACAACATGGTTGATAAAACCATGGGTTGAAATATTACTTGTTGAGAATATTCATTGTTTGTCAACACGATATCTTTGATTTCATTACCTCATGAAACTTGCATGTTGGCTCAGGAGCTTAGGCTTTGGGCTGCAGAGTGTGGTTCAAGGTTCTAATTCCCAACTGAGCTAACTGCCGGTAGTTCTTTGTTGAACAAAGTTCACAGTAAGGTTGCTGGCCTATGTAAACTGACGAGTGAAGTTTAAAAAGAATTTTTTGTTAAGAGATGAATAACAAAGCATAAAAAAATGATTAGTTCAAAGTTACAGATTTAAAAGTTTTTTACTTTTACTGTGAAAAATAAGGACAATTTTGGTTGAAATTTTACTGTGCATTTGATATGCTTGTTTATCAGGAATGCACAAGGCCCAGAACTTCTGAATGGTGACCACAAAAAAAAAAGAGTTGGGATTCATATGATAAATACATTTAGTTGAATCTTAAAATTAGGAAACAATATCATAAATAACATTGTGACAAAGGATAAAACTGCACAATCTTTCATAATGTCTCCATGCACTATAGCCAGTTGATGAATATCTGCAACTTCAAGTTTTTCACGCTCAAAAAAACTGAATACTACCTGTACTTCATAGCTGGTAGGATTTTCATATATAGCCACCATGTAGCCGTACAGTTATTGCAGACATTAGTTTGGTTCAGCATCCTTCTTGGAACACTACTCACACTCCAGACAAGATTTGGATTTATTTTCAAAAAATGAAACAGAAGAACAAAACTAAAACATATGTACTGTAATCAAAAGCTGTGTTCACACAACAGTTTGAAACTGAAAAGTTTGCAATTTTAGGTTTGTTTGCAGCATTTAAAGTTTCAGATTTTTGTTTGAAAATTAAAACTTTGAAAAAAGCTATACTTGCGCTTAAAAGTGTTTGATATTTCTTATTTGGGTGGGTATTGTCCTTATTCAGAGCCACTCTTCGGCTTCTTGCTCTCTCACTAAAATTGAACTATTAAACTACGAATCTTGTTCTTAACTTAAAGTTTTGTAGTGGTCATTTCATCGGCTATCTCTTGCAAAGCATAGTTTTTATTATTTTTATCTTTATAAATAACACTGGCTGGGTTCCAAAGAGATCTGACATTTCTCCTGTACATATTTATTAATTTTATTAGATTCTTCTTGGACCAAGCCACTTCATCACTTACAACTTCCATCATTCTACAACTATAACTATTGAACACAACACCTATACTGAGATGAGGCTAGGTTAGGTAAATGTAATCAAACAGAATGGAGATATACGACTAGTCCAGAGGTCAGCAGTACATATCAGCTGATCTGCAGGAACGATACGAGCGCATGCCTGAGGATGAAGATAGAAAGTTTGAAACTAAAAAGTTTGCAACTTTTAGTGCACATTTGAGTTTCAAACAAAGATCACAGTAAGTTTCAATAATTTACCAACAACTAGTGGACACACAAAATTTCAAACAAAGATCACAGCAAGTTTCAATAATTTACCAACAACTAGTGGACACACAAAATTTCAAACAAAGATCACAGCAAGTTTCAATAATTTACCAACAACTAGTGGACACACAAAATTTGGTTTGCAACTTGAGGGTTTTGTTTGAAACTAGAAAAGTTTACAACAAATTTTCTAATTATATTTTGAACAATTCAAACTTTCTTAAAAAGTTGCAAACTGCTGTGTGAACATGGCAATAATATACTGTATAAAATCCAAAAACAATGTAATCACTCAACATCATATTTCTAGAACCACTGAACAGACTTTGATGAAATTCGAAGGAAAGTTAGGTTTTTTTATCATAGAGACTCACAAAAAAAGATGTTATCATTCCTAAAGGGTAAAAACAGCCCTTAAACATTTCCTTTTTTTCCATAAGAGTAACATCGGTATTAATTAATTTAATATTTCATTTCAAACAAAAAATATTTCATTGATAAAAAAAACGTAAACATGACATAAAAGCTTGGCTACTTTGGTTTTCATTGTGAAACGTTTAAAGCTATTTCTACTTACTCTGACCTGATTGCACTACTTTGCATCACCCTAATTAGTTTTATAGGGTTTAATATACTATAAAATGTTATTGTCTAGGAGAACGGCAGCAGGCTCAGCTTTTTATGTGCCATTGATATGATAGTTTAGAGAAAATCATATAGGAAGGCAAACGTAAATGACTTGGCTTATACGAAGCAAGGCATGTCGGCTAGTAATTGATATGGTTATCAATTTAAAAATTTTTCTTCCTCAATTGTTACATGCATTTTTGTATTCACACTCAAGCTCTATTTGTTTTGGTTGGATTTACTCTAACTCTTAAATATTAAACCAACAATTTGGTTTGTTTATTGGAAGCCACGTTTTTAAGATCCAAGGCGCAATTGTTCTGTGACAGTTGACTACAAACCATATTTTTTTATCACTCTTTAACTCTTTCCGTACTAACATCCTGATATCAACATGAGCCGGGCAGATGAGAAATACTAACATCTCTATATCAGGTCATGGGCTGAGCGGTCGAGAAATACCAACATCCTGATATCAGGACGCTCAGAATTTTTTAAATTTAATTTTTATTTTACATCATACCAATCATATGTATTTGAAAATAATCACAAATAAACATAGATTACGAATATATATATATATATATATATATATATATATATATATATAGATATATTTATATTTCTACTTTGTTTTATTTGTTGACTTCTAACTTAGAAGGCGCTGACAAGTCAGCTGTTTGTTTTGTTTCGTGTCATATGTTCACTCACTGGTAGCATCAGTAAGTTATCTATCATTTATCTATGCATACTTGTTTTATCACGTTGTTTGCTTTCCTTATTTGTTTATAATATTTGTTAGTCAGCTTAGTTATGTTATTACTTTCTTAAAAATAAAACGTTCTAAATCGCTAGTAAGCGAGAATACAGTTTGTGCATTATTAAATGAAAAATCTAAACGATGGATTGTTATCAGAAGATAGTGAGGACAGTTCTGACCAAACCAATTTTTGGAAAAAATACCTTTTAGACAGAGCAAAGAACTGCTCAGTTTGTAGTGCAGCTAGCACAAAGACTGGAGGCAAGCAAAAGAAATCAACATTCCATTAAAAAAAGTGTTTCAAGGGTGTGCATCCACTATGCCTCCCAAACCATAATTGCTAATTTTTTTATGAGTGTCATACAAATATTTTTTTTTAACTCTACAAAACTTTATGCTTGTGTACAGTTTTAGTTATAGTTCTTAGTGCAGTAACTCATTTTATAACTAGTAACTTATGATTTTAAAGTGAAAAAAATGAAAAACCTTTTTTTTGGTTATTACATTTTTATACTTTTTGAAAATATAATACTTTACTTATGAATAAACTTACTATGTATAATTTTACATAATTTTATTTTGTACAGTAATTTTTTTTTTTAATGTTGGTTTATGCACAAAAATAAGGGAAATATAGGCAAAAATATAAATTTGTGTAAAACAGCCTAAAAAGGAACCGGTATCCCTCAGCAGTCCGTTGGATTAATCCAATGGTATTTCTCAGATAGAATTTGAATTTTTGGTCTGGTACCAAAAGGGTTAAGTACTAGTCTTTTATAGTCATCTTATTGACATCATCTAATTGTCATCTTCGATTCTCTTTCTGAACATCAGTTATCAGTTGCCTGCATCACTGCTAATTACAGCTATGAGAGGGTGTTCGATTTATGTATAAATGAACAGCTCAATTTGCAGTTCTACATTTCTTAGTTGGCCAACATTAGATGAAAGTTCTATTTTGAAAAATTGGTTGAATATAAATTATATGAGTTATATTGAAGAGAACTCATACTAGCTCTTCCTGCCCACTTCACTTGTCATAATATTGATTTGATACTTAAAGTAAATCAAACTAAATACTTTGTTTTTTTTTAAACAATTATTTAATCTAGTATCAAATTTAGAACAGCTGATGCTATGTATAATTTACTACTGTACTCAATTATTTTCAATATTAAAAGTTTAGACTACCACAATTATATTCAATTTGTTTTTATTTAACAGATGTTAATCAAATAAATCAATTAATCAATATAGCTTCCATTAGAATACCATGGGAATTTTGGAGTCAGTGGGACGGAGTCCTGAGGTCGGAGAGGAAATTCCTTTCGTAGTGAGCCTCTAGGGGCCAAGATAACCTATATACAAAATGTGAAGTCAATTGGACATGTATTTTTTGAGAAATAGTGATGAGTGGTAAACGGCTTTTATATATGCAAATAAAAGTATAAATGATACATTTTCCAATAAAAGTTATGAAATTTGCTTGATGCCTTTCGAAAACTATGTTTTCATCGTCAAAAGCAATAAACAACAATAATCAAAAGTTGAATGTCGCTTTTGACGATGAAAACAATAATTTTTTAAAGGCCTCAGGAACAGTTTATAAACTTTTACTGGAAAATATGAGTATCATCTACTATTATTGCATAATAAATGAGTTATGTTTAGTAGTATCAACAATTTTGTATAATTTGTCTATTCTTTGATTTTAAATTGTGTAATGTTGATTTATATTTATTATTAAATAATACACAATACAGTATAGTGTTATGATTTTCTTAAATTATAATTTTGTTGTTTATTTTAGTTTTAGATATTTAGGACATCCTCAAAGAATGTCTAAGTTTTACAGTAAAATAATGTTTTGTTTAGTTTCTGAAATTAGATTTGATGTTGTTCTTACATGTAAAATTATTTATTGTTTGTTTTAGCATTGGGAAAAGACCCAAAGCAGACATGATATATTTCTTGTAGTAAAATAATCTTTTGTTCATTTTATTATTTTGTATTGTTTCTAAGTCACTACTGCAGGGATACCTTAATTCATAGTGATTGCATTGCAAGGCTGTTTTATTAGTTGTGTTTTTTACTCGGTGGTACTATTAAATAATGCCTTTTTTCACATGCTAATATACGGCTACCATGTAATTGAGTTCAGAAGATACTGATAACCTGGTTCAGAGCACTTGACATGAGCTGATTGATATATTTATGGAATGATGTAGTATGCGCTACTTTTTCTCCCTTTCAGTGTGCCTGTCATGCAACTGTCAAAAACCATCATATTGGTCCTGCTTCCCCGGGATTCAGTGTGCACATGCATTTTTATTTTTCTAATCACCCTGAACTATCACATAAGTTGTATAACTTTATACATTTTACAGGTTTTTACAGGTAAGGTCTTGTTTGTTGTGTTACTTTTGGTAATTTAAACTGATACAAGAAACATATCTCTTTGCTTAGAACTTCTTCAATATAAAACTGAGTTATAGAATCCAAATAAATAAGAAGCAGTTAATCATAAATTATAGTTTTCTTAGAGTGGTATTTTTTTTTTTTTGTTTGAAAATTAGTTGCCTTATTTGGCAAGTATTTTTAAAGTTATTTTAACCATAAAAGATGTTTTATCTTATTAATATATATGTTTTTAACACGTTCACTGCGGATGACACGTGTGCATACCCGTGTTGGTTAAATTCCTACCATTGTATAAGCTGAAAGTCTCGTTTAAACTCTTTCATTGACGGTGTGATTGCCTTCAGAGGTTATATTTAACAGTTGTGAACTTTTTTACTATGGTTCCTCACATAATTTAAAATAATTATAGTGTTTTGTCATTATTGATTCTGAATCAGAACATGTTATAAAGAGTTGTGGTGGTTCTCATAGTTAGTTATGATAGTAATTTCATGAACTGAAGAAAAAGTTTACTATAAACAATGTGATCTAAACTGCCAGTAGTGGAACATTGGTAGTTTACAAAACAATCACAACTAAAGAGTTGACATTTCAGAATCACAAAAACTCCTCTTTTTTAAATATCTATAAATTACTAGATTTGTTACCAAGCAAAACAACTTTGAATTGATGATGAAGCAGAAATCTGTTTCTGCACATTACAATTGTGTGCTATATGTTTATAGCACACCTATGTGTAACAAAACATTTATTTATTCCAGAAAGTGATTTTTGGGTAGAGGCATTCTTTAAGAGTTCATTACTATATATATAAAAAAATAATAATAAAAGTAGTATATATTAATTAATTTTAATAGCTTAGCACTGGCCATTGGTATGTTATTACGATTAGCAGTGAACGTGTTAATATCTACTAGTAATATTGTTGTTGATTTGTTTACCTAAGTAAAACTTAGTTACATTTATACTTCATGCAATTTTAGATACACCAAAACTTATAAATAAGTAAATTTTATTAAAAGAAAAAAAATTAAACAACTTTACTTCTCATACATAAACCGCCGACCTTGTGAAAACTTACATACATTTTCACACACTGCTGGGTATTTGTAATATCACATTTTGTAACCAGCCACTTTTTAATTATTTTAATAAATCTTGCTTTGTTCATAAAATTATTCATCTATCCTTGGTAGTAAATCGCTATGAAGGAGCCCGAGTGGTGAAATATACCCTTTAAAAAACTTAATGTAATTAATTTTCCATAATATTGAGTCTTTGAGAGATCCACAGTCTTTGGAAATAGCTTTGAAACCACAAACATTTTCATTTATTATGATTATTTGATACATCTTAGCTAATTTTTCATCCTTTTTATTGGCCAAGAAACTTCACAGTTATGTGTTAAAGCTAATTTAAAGGTATCGTAGCTATAAAAATTGCGACATCATAAATTGTATTAACTCCTGACTTTTAAATCTCATATGTTACTGTGTTGGCTCAGGGCGAAAACGTAGGTTAGGTTTTGGAACAAAAGGAAAATCTTCATTCACTGTCCATCGTTCTGAAGAAGTTCTTCCTGATGAGGTCCGGCATTTGGTCAAACAAGGGTCATCGGTGTCGAGCGATGGTGAAGGATCGCAGGACGGAGACAGGTCCTGAATCTCTCCTTATCTTTTTCCTGCGTTTCCTACCTACCACTTTAATCCAAGTCTATAAATAACTGCAGACAAACAAAGAATGTTAAAACCCGTGTTAATTACGATTTCTGCTTAAGTTTGTTCAACAATAACTATTTTACCACATTATCTTAATAGTTAATTTATCTATACAAATTATCTGTTGAGATGTGATGTATCAAAAGGGTAGTATTGTGTTAAGAATGTAACATATTAGGCTTCATTTTAGATAATCAAATCAAATACACATTTGATATTTTCTATAACAATTTTAACTATATGCAAGATAGACATACATAAGCACATGTCTGCAGAATTGTTCAACAATTTTTTTAAGATTTTTAAAACGTATTCAGACTGTACTATATTATATAACATTATCTATGCAACAAATCTAAATGACATTATAGTTTAAAATGTTAGGTAAATTTCTCTAAGACATGTCCATTTAAAATTATCTTTAGAACGTTTTGTTTGAATACTATTTTTTTATTTAAATCTTCATAATTAGTTTCAAGATTTAAACGTTCATTTGCCTGCAGTTCAAGTCCTAAGTCCCTCCTCTAAGCTCCTTTAAGAATGAAGACCAATCAATTAAAACACGTCAAAGAATCAGATGAACTCGGAATTTAATATATTTCGTAATACCTATGAGCCACCACAATACTTAGCAGGTCACCAGCTAATTCAATGTATATGTATATGTGTGTGTGTGGGTGGGTGGATGTAAAATTGTTTCATGTGGAGTAGTTTGTCGTTGTGTCATATTTACATTTTATTATTATTACTTAATTTGTTGCCAGACAGTCATTTTCTTCAAAATGAGGGTGTTTTTTTTTTTAATCATAAGTTTAATATGTTTGCTTTGGAGGACATGAAAAGGTTTAATTACTATGTAGTTTAAAAATAACAGCATTTTGCAAACTTCATATAAATAGAAAACAAATATAACAAACCATTTAAATTTTAAACTAGACCAGCACATCCTTAAAATGTTTTTAGTTAAAATTTGACTACCTACCATAAAACGTAAGTTCATATTTGCAATACTTGACTGTATTAACTTTAATATGTGATGCTTTAATGAGATATAAAAACTGCTCATAAAAATACTACCAACGCTTTTAATTAAAAAATTAGATAAATGTCAGCTCATTTTTCACTATCGTTTTATTTAACTAAATAGACACAAGGGAAATTGGCTGACATTTTTGACAGTTATATATACTATTTACAACTTAAGATACTGGTAACAATTATAGACACCCGTGACAACTACAGATACTGGTAATAATTACAAGTACCCGTGACAACTACAGATACTGGTAACAAATACAGGTACCCGCGACAACTATACATACTGGTAACAATTATAGACACCCGCGACAACTATAGATACTGGTGAAATTACAGGTATCCATGACAACTACAGTTATTGGTAACAAATACAGGTACCCGCGATAACTATACATACTGGTAACAATTGTGGACACCCGTGACAACTACAGATACTGGTGACAATTACAGGTATCCATGACAACTACAGTTACTGGTAAAAAATACAGGTACACGCGAAAATTATAGATACTGGTGACAATTACAGGTATCCATGACAACTACAGATACTGGTAACAAATACAGGTACACACGACAATTATAGATACTGGTAACAATTACAGGTACCCGCGACAACTACAGATAGTGGTAACAATTATAGGCACCTGCGACTACAGATAGTGGTAACAGTTATAGGCACTTACGACAACTACAAATACTGGTAACAATTAGAGGTATCCAAGACAACTATAGCTATTGGCAACAAATACAGGTATCCATGACAACTACAGACACTTGTAACAATTACAGGTATCCGTGAGAACTAAAGATACTGGTAACAATTACAGGTATCCATGACAACTACAGATACTGGTAACAGTTATAGGCACTTACGACAACTACAAATACTGGTAACAATTACACGTATCCATGACAAATACAGATACTGGTAACAAATACAGGTACACGCGACAATTATAGATACTTTTAACAATTACAGGTACCCGCGACAACTACAGATAGTGGTAACAATTATAGGCATCTGCTACAACTACAGATACTGTTAACAGTTATAGGCACTTATGACAACTACAAATACTGGTAACAATTACATGTATCCATGACAACTACAGCTATTGGTAACAAATAGAGGTACCTGTGAGAACTACAGACACTGGTAACAATTACAGGTATCCGTGAGAACTAAATATACTGGTAACAATTACAGGTACCCGTGACAACTACAGATACTGGTAACAATTACAGGTATCCATGACAACTACAGATACTGGTAACAATTACAGGTATCCATGACAACTACAGACACTGGTAACAATTACAGGTACCCGTGACAACTACAGCTATTGGTAACAAATACAGGTACCTGTGAGAACTATAGATACTGGTAACAATTACAGGTACCCGTAAGAACTACAGATACTGGTAACAATTACAGGTATCCATGACAACTACAGATACTGGTAACAATTACAGGTACCCGTGACAACTACAGATACTGGTAACAATTACAGGTATCCATGACAACTACAGATACTGGTAACAATTACAGGTACCCGTAAGAACTACAGATACTGGTAACAATTACAGGTACCCGTGACAACTATAGATACTGGTAACAATTACAGGTATCCATGACAACTACAGACACTGGTAACAATTACAGGTACCCGTGACAACTACAGCTATTGGTAACAAATACAGGTACCTGTGAGTACTATAGATACTGGTAACAATTACAGGTACCCGTGACAACTACAGCTATTGGTAACAAATACAGGTACCTGTGAGAACTATAGATACTGGTAACAATTACAGGTATCCATGACAACTACAGCTATTGGTAACAAATACAGGTACCTGTGAGAACTATAGATACTGGTAACAATTACAGGTACCCGTGACAACTACAGCTATTGGTAACAAATACAGGTACCTGTGAGAACTATAGATACTGGTAACAATTACAGGTACCCGTGACAACTACAGCTATTGGTAACAAATACAGGTACCTGTGAGAACTATAGATACTGGTAACAATTACAGGTATTCATGACAACTACAGCTATTGGTAACAAATACAGGTACCCGCGACAACTATAAATGCTGGTAACAATTATAGACACCCGTGACAACTACAGATAGTGGTAACAGTTATAGGCACTTACGACAACTACAAATACTGGTAACAATTACAGGTATCCATGACAACTACAGCTATTGGTAAAAAATACAGGTACCTGTGAGAACTATAGATACTGGTAACAAATACAGGTACCTGTGAGAACTACAGATACTGGTAACAATTACTGGTATCCGTGACAACTACAGCTATTGGTAACCATAGCACACATTTTTAACAATTAATTAGAGACACTCTTTACACTTACGGAGACTGGAGACAGTTTCAGACAGTGATAATAATTGAATACACTGCTGACTGTGAAATACTAAATGATATAAATACAGAAACTTGAGATCATTTTGGACTCTTGTAAAAAAGGTTGACACGGTTCAAAATTGCAGACAGCTTGTGATAAATTTTGCTTCCAATTTTATCACCCCTCTCCCCCATCTAATAAAAAAATATACGTTTTTTGGGATAAGTAACAATTTTAAATTAGAAGGCCCCATCAAGTGACATCTCATATTAAAGTATTTATATTTCAGGTGTTTGTTTGTTTGTTTGTTTTTAAAAAACTTCACTCGCCAGTTGACATGGGCCTACAGGCCTGTGCGTCAACTTTATTCAACGAGTGAAGTACCGACCGTTGGCTCAGTGGGGATTCGAACCTTGGACCTTGCCCTCCGCAGTCCGAAGCCTTAGCCACTGAGCCACCACGCCGGCAAAGCCGGGGGGTGTAAGACTGTTCTAAAAGTCTTACACCTCCCTTGTTAACTTTTGAATCAAAATTATATGAAGTATTGTGGGATGTTTTAAGACTAAAAGTCATGGTTTTTGGAATATATGGTAATCCTAACTCCCAACCAAATTGTAGGGACTAAGGGGTAAGTTAAAAATTTTAAGTGTAAAATTGAGTAAATGTAAAAATCTTATTTTAAAGGCCTTTGTAAAATAAGAGCAATGCCACAAACCAGATGTCTCTATCTCAATCCATCACCAACTGGAGGCCTGTTAAAATTTTAATCTAAGAAATATGCTAAAAATCAATATGTGTATTGAAAACTGTCAGGTTTATTATTTAATAATATTAAAATATAGTTAAATAAAATAAATCTTACTTTTTGTGGGCTCAAAGTAATGTTTATTATTAATACATAATGTATTACAGCCCCTGAACTGTAAATACAAAAATATTTAGACTAACCTGTCAACAGTTCAAAATAATGTCATAGTTTATTATATAATTATTATCTTGTAAAACATAGTTTGTGTTTGCCTGGAAATAGTATTATTTATTAGTATTTTTTCGGTGAAACATGCTGTGAAAAAATAAACAATGACATCAATTTGGATTGTTGACATGTTAGTCTAAATATATTTAATGTTTATTAACAAAAGTATTGATTTTTAGCTAAATTAAAACTCGTGGTAGGGCGCCAATATTGACTCTAATACCTCTACTTTGCATCATTGTTCATCTTCTGTAAACAAGTTTAATATGAGGTGTCTCACGAGGGGGTTTTTTATTTGAAAATTTGACTTGCCCCCAAAAAGTCCTATTGGCAAAAACTATTATTTTCAGTCATGTAACAATCTCCCAAAGGATCTTCATCTATTTGTATGCATTCTTACGGTATACTTGGTTTACCGAAATCGATTACCATAATATTTGTACATTTTGTATTTATACTGTAATAAATTTTTTTTTTGCCTGACGTTCTTTTGTGTTGTGGTTCTACCCACAAGTAGTATGCTAACTAGGAAACTGTTTTAAATAAAATATAAATATTACTTTTATCATTTAAGATATTCACTTAACAGTTGACAGTTACACAACACTTTTGCTGGTAGGAGTGTACAGCAAGCTGTTATGTGATCTGAAATATTTTTGAAAATATTGGGCCTCTTATCTATAAAATAGCACCATACGTAAATTAAAATCATTTTTTTTCATGCTAATTTTCAACAACAACAACAGTGCTAAATTTTTGTATTCATTTTGTATTGATGACTTATACTTTTTTTAAATACTCAATGCTAAATATATATTCCTTTTATTCATGTTTGGTTGTGTTTGATTATGTTTCTCAAGTGTAGTTTTAATTGAAATTATGTCCGTTGTTTTAAAGTATTGAGATTGATTTTATCGATACGTGCTTTTAAAAAATACATTAATTGGCCTTCTGTATAGTATAATCCAGGAAGTGCTAGAACCACAATAAGTTCATGTATTTTTGCATTAATTTTTTTTTAAATAGGTTGGCTTGCTGCAAAATAAAACAGAATCAGAAAATGAAAGTAGGTTAAACACTTGTGAATATCAACAATTAAAATCATAAGATTAATGAAATAATCATCTATTACATATAGTAATGTTAAACACCAGAGAATAGTTTCTAAAAGGTAAGGTTAAAGGGCACTAGGCCAGGAATTAGTATATTAGAGAGATAGGACATCAGTAAACTTACCTTAGACGACAAGTTCACTAACACCAGAGTAGTAGTCACAAACACAAATGTTTTTGTTGTTATGTGTTGTTGTTGTTATGTTATGTTAACACAACAAATGTTGTGTTTGTGACTACTACTCTGATGTTAGTGAACTTGTCTTTTAAGGTAAGTTTGCTGATGTCCTATCTCTCTAATATACTAATTTCTAAAAGGTAAAAAATTAGTACCCAAATTTAGTAATGAATAATGAATAAAGCAGAAGGTCCATTATTCTGATATAGTATTGATTGGTTTTAAACTGGATATTAAGTTGTTAAATTGCAAAACTCATAAAAAATATAAGAAATAAAGATAAAATCTATCTATCTATTTAGAATAAAAATACTCTTATGTATTACTATTTTGATTTTGAAAACTAACTTAGTATCTGGCCTTGGTGTAAAATGAACCTTTGTACATTACATTATAAATTGTTTTCTGAACTTGCCTGGAAGTCTCTCCTTGGTTTTTACCTTTTGTTTTGGGCATGTGATTTGTTCTCTTAACTTGGATTTACTTCATTTGTGTTTCAATGTTATTTAAAGTATATCTTCTGTACTTTTTTATTCAAGCTCTTCACTTTTGTGTTTCTCAATTCAGAGTGTTTGAGACATGTGCAGTTTAAAGCCGTGTTTTGCCCGAACTGGTTAATGGTGCATATTGAAAGAAATGCTAATAAACATTGCAAAAAGTAAAATTTTTAACCTTACAAATGCTCAGAGTGCATTTTACAATAGACATTAACATAACAAATGATAATTCTAATATTAAAAAATAGTTAACATATTTTGATAATTAGATAATATCAATTTTAATTAGCACAATGATGACCTAAGAACTGAAGAGTATAGATGAATGGGAGGGCCAACACCACTTTATGTGTATGGGTAGGTAGTAGGGTCATGACAACTGTACATGTATGGGTAGGTGGTAGGGTCATGACAACTGTACATGTATGGGTGGTTGAGAGGGCTATTACCACTATAACTATTAGAAAAGTTGTAATTCCTAGGACTGCTATTTGTAATAAAGTTTTAATATAAATTAACAACTGGACACCCCTAAAAATTTTTTTATTAAATCAACACCGACCGGTTTCGGCATTTATACCATCTTCATAGGTGTATAGGTGTTTACTTTACACCTATGAATATGGCATAAATCCCGAAACCGGTCGGTGTTGATTTAATAAAAATTTTTTAAGTGTGCTCAGTTGTTAATTTATATTATAACTTTATATATATATATATATGGGTGGGTAGGAGGGCCATCACGATCATACATGTATGAGTGGGTAGGAGGGTTGACAAAAAGCAAACTCTTGAACATAGTTCCTATCCAATATCTTTTTGTCTCCAGTAATATCAATTCAGTTGTATAAAAAACTTTGAAACATAGGAATATTATAAACATCTGAAACACCACATATTTTTTTCAAATCTGACCTGCCTCTTTCACTCATTTTATTGTACATTTTACGTCTAAATAAGTAAATAATTTTAAAAAATATTTTTAAAAAATATTAATATTTTAATTCTGATTTCCTTAAGTGGCTCTCCATTGTGATTGATAATTAATTGATTAACGTTAGTAATTTTGACTAATTTGAACAGCAACATTTTTTACCTCAAAAATTCATCATCAATATTTGTAAATTAAGTAGAACTAACATTGCTATTTAACATTTAATTGTAAATTTATGGCAAGTCAGCTTTTCCTAAATGCATACTTAATGATTTTGTAGTGATCTCTTATTTAATTAAAATTTGTATTTTAATATTTGTTGAGTTTGACTGTCTGGCAGTTAAAGTTTCTTTTTTTTATATTTAAGTGTCTCTTATGAATGCTTTTCTGTTGTATATTACTTTCATTGACTTGATTGTAATTTTGTTTATAAAACTGTTTTATTTCTTGGTGATATTCTGTCATGGTGTATATTTGTAGGTATTTTTTATCATACTTATAAAACTAAGGATTTTCAAAGTTTTGTTATGTTTATTTTATTGGGATATCTAATTTAAAATATCTTTTTTATTCTAATATACAACCCCCTCAGATTAATAATGTCTTACTGAGTGATACGCTGACTGGGTACAAAATGTTTTCTGTCTTGTTACATGAAATATTAATTTCCCTAGATTTAGCCAAGCTCAAAGAGTTAGTACAAATCTGATAAATAGTGTAGGTATACTCGTAGACTATTTTATTTTTATCATTATTTTTGTATATAATACATAACTTATGGCTCTTTAAAAATACAAAAGCATTATAGTTAAAGTAGAAGCTCTACATTAATTTTTATTTATTCACGTATGTGATAAACAATTAAAGTTCAACAGGTCTGCGATTAAAACAAATTTGTAGATGTTTTGATTTTCAACAATGATTTCTTTAAATTAACCCTCACGCTGGTAAAGTCGTAATCTAAAACTTATTTTTAGCCTGTGTGTACTGGCAGCGTCGTATTTTACAACTCACTTTACATTGTATGTTTATTACATAATTTTACAAACACTCAACTAATAAATCGAACTCAACATTATGCTGTTTTTTTCTACAAATTAGGCGCTTTCTTTTCGTATGTTCACATCATATAATATATAGTTTTCATTTTTATTTATTGACCTTTGCCAAAAGGTCACTTGTGGATTTCAGTAAATCAGCTGGCGCCAGTCACTCGAGTCGGCTATAAATTTCAATTTTTTACAAATAATTTACAGAAATAAGTTCTTTTCAGTTAGCATTTTCTTTTTTAAGACAACACTTTGCACATTTTGTATATCTTGGATTTGGATATTGATCATTTTTAGTATTTGCTACATGGTCTCTAATTAAAAAATTGTTTTTCAGAAAATATAAATTCTAACTTCAAACTACAAAAAACATTTTTTCTAAGTAATTTTGAACTTTTTTTACCTTTTATGAGGTAAAACATAATTTTTTAATACAATGATGTATAATACATTATATTCTGATCAAATCCTGAATTTATAGTAATTTTCAAACAAACGTATGCACAAACAATAAAAATGGCCTGCCAGTCAAGGCAAATTTGATTGCCAGTGCGAGGGTTCATGTTAGTAAAAGAGCTTGGAAAGAGGATTGTAATCTGATGAAAAATAATATAAGTTTGGCTAAAAAATTAATTTTACTGTAGTATTTACATTCTTGGCATAAACAGTAGAGCATAGAAGCAGCACAACATTGTTTACTTAACTTGGCATGCTTACTTATTAGGCAAAATTAAATCACACTTAAGTCAGACTCTAATGTGCTAGGTATGCTGCTAGTTAGCTCGGTTATTGAAGGTTTTGTTTTTAAGGAACTCAAACAAGTAATTAAATTAGCTTTACGGTTTAAACTAGTAATTAATTAAAAATGTTCAGTATTGAACATTGATAGGTTTTGGCCTTTAGATGGCTGTTAAGCATGTCAAAAATAAAAAAAAAATGGCCAGTTAAAATTAGTCTGAACCTCACTCAACAATTGAAGAACCACATTATTACACAAGTAAGTTTAAGATGGGTTTTAAAAAATTACGGATCTTTTCCGTAAATTCACTACCATGACTTAGATTATCTTAACATAACCAAACCAAACCTAACATAACATTACTAAACCTAACATAACCTAACCAAAGTAGTGGTAGTAAACTAAGGGAAAAGGTCCAAAATTACTGCTACATACTTCTTAGGGGTATTTACAACATTTTAAAAAGACATTATAAAATATTAATTGCAAATTTGTTTTTTGTACTACAAATACTACTATAATAATAATAATAATACTATAATAATACTACAAAAATCAACAGTAAAGGGTTATAACAATCAAACATATATAATATACCAGAGGGTAGCAACAGTGTTACCATATACATTTTAACACCACCCTACTTTAACTACTACGCTATTTAACAGCAAGATGGCTCATCACTGTATAGTGTAGTTCATGCTTAGTGAGTAAAATTGGATTGAAGACGCAGCAAGTCTAAGTAAACTGGCACACACATTCCTATCTTTAAATAATAATCGTGTAATAAAATATAAACATTTTATACTGTGATGCCACGTGTAATATTTATAACATATAATATTTTGTATTCATAAATTCTCATGCTACTGTAAAACTAGCAATTCTGTATTATTACAGAACTTCATATGAAATTTCACTGCCGTCCTTGGTGTATTATTTATAGACGTATTTGCTTCTTATACAAATGCTATTCAAAAAGATGTGTTTGATTTTCAAGTAATATACCATAGCTTAACCTCAAAATAAAAATTATTTAGGTTTTAAAGTCACTTCATAAAACTAACAATTAAGTTTTATATGTTTTTAATCATTATGGAGAGGTCAAACTTCTTAGAATTAAAGAGATAACATACTCAAAAAACATTAGTATATATAAGATAACGTAATATAAGCGAGACAAAATTGACGTCTAACAAAAGTAGTAAAACAGAGTCGAGTTACTTAAATTGCAGCTTTATTATACACTAGAACTGAAATAATTTTTTTGTCTTACATGAGCATTGGCAAAAATGTTTTATTCTTGTCACTTTCCGTTATTGACAAACTAAATACAAGTTTTTATGTCAGGCAATGTTTATATTTTATGTTAAGTGATAATGTTGTATTAACACAAATATTAATGTGTAAACTATTATGTTATAACTCTTAAAACAAACCATATTAAGGTTTTCCAAACAAATTGCATAAGTGTGGTGTTTAAGGATTAACTGAAGAGTGGCCTCTGATATATTAATAGTTAAACCAATAAACTGACAAGCCACTATATTTTTTTTAATCTGCACACAACAACTTTTATATTTAAATGAACATGCTGCAAATGCTCATAATATTGCACGAGCTTCAAAAACGTGAAATACAAATAAAATATTCCATGTATCTGAAACCATCTTATTATTTTGTTGTTGTACTATGACTGGATATCAAACACATTCATGGAATCATTTTTTTTTTATATATTTAAGTTGTGTTTTCTAGTCCTAGTGTCTTTTGGTGCATTTATTTTACTCAGCAATCATGTAAAGACTGGGAAGGATGTTTAAGTAGTGTACAGATAAAAAAATTTAACATATGTAAAAAATGAAAGTAGAATGAGAATTAATTGATTTTTTCCTCAGACTAACAATGAAAAATGAACAAAATATTTGCTTGTTCTTAAAATCATAAGTGGCCTTAATTCTTAAAAATATAACTTGGTAATGGTTTGGTATGTTTTTAAACAGTAAATGTATAGTGGCTAAAAGAACTATTATACAACAATAGTTGACCAATATTGGAGTTAGTAACATACCTGATTCATGTTCGAATAATTCTAACATTGATCAATCAAAGTTAAACAAATTACAAAAGTACTTAATATATCCACCCATGTGTTTCTCCTTTCAGTGTGCCATTATGTTAATTAATGACACTTTTTTAAGAAAAGGTAACCTCAGTTTGCATCAAAGACTATGTCCACTCATGAATACTTATTTCAACTCATCTTCATTCACATTTAACAGCAAACGTCTTAATAATTATAAAATATAAAAAAATAATAACTAATATTTAAAACCACACTCATGGTTTTTAAATTATTTATTAATTACATCATATTACATCTTTTTAGGAAATTTCCCTATAAACAGGTGAATAGTTGAAATTCCTTAACTACAAGTAGTAATAGTTTTTAAAATAAAATTACATAAACATTAGTTCTATAATGTAATAAATACTCATTCTAAATAACCTCTTTTTCTAATATTTTTTATTTTTCCTATTCATAATAAATAAATATTTTGGTGTATCAAATACTTAAAAGAGTGTTCTGTGAATAGATGTAAATAGTATACTATTATTCAGTAAAGAATTACAACCTTGTTTATCCAATCTTTACAGAAATTCATGAGGTTATAAAATTATTGACATTGCGATTAGAGAAAAACAGATGTGTCATTTTCAAATAAATTAAATTGTAACAATCTTAAATATTAATACTAACTGATGATTTTCAAACAAGATAGTCGTTTCTATTCTTGTCTCGTTTTGTTTGATCACTGCAACTGAAGTACCATTAGGTAAACGTTTTCATAAATGAGAAAGTGACAGACCTAACAAGTGACATCACGTGCTCTTAAAAATACTGAGTAATAATAGTAATTTTTCAGTTTGTCCATGAATTTGTAGGTACAATAATATTATTACTTTCTCTAGACCTCTTCATGTTAAATGTAATCTTTGTTTTATCACTTGTTAAAAACGTGACAGTTGACTCACTTAAGCAACACTGGGTAAAAATTGAGGTTAGACGTAGTTTGAGCAATTAATCATTTTGGATAAACAAGGTCTACTAAGTTTAAGTAAAAAAACACTTGTTATTTGTTTTGAATACTGGTTGCTCTGTCAATAAGAGTAGTGATGTTTTTGCGTGAGCGTGAGAGTGCGTATGTTGCTCTGTGTAGAGGGGCCGCGGCGGGGGGGATTTGCTCGCTCTCATGAAGTCTCCCCCCTCTCTATTCGCCAATCGAGCAGTCACAGCATTTCTAGTTCTGACAACTCTTCGTAAGTAGGCTTAAGGATCACATCTCTCTTCCAGTCACTGCCTTCTGTACTCACTCATTTCTTCCCATTTTCCTGTTTAAATGTTAATGGAATAGAATTGTTATTTATTTTAGTCTCAATACTATTTATTGTTTTCACTTAATAACACTGAATGAATAATATATTTCAGTAGTTAAATTATATAGCATTTGAAGTTTAAAATATAGTTGGAATGTGTTTTTTCCTGGATTTAATTTTATTATTTATGAAACATCTATATTATTGAAAAGATTAGTTAGTCACATATTAAAAAAATAACATTCTTGTTTTGTTTTAAAATAATTCAAATAAGTTATCGATCAATTTGTTTTTAACTGCTAATGAGTTTCATTTATTTAGAAGTATTTCTAAAGCAAAAACTTTATTCTATAAAGCAAATAATACATATATTTTAAAAATTGTATTCAATTTCAATTATGTGAGGTGTTTTAATGAGATATGGGAAATATCATTAAAACATCTGTCATAAGAAGTTAAATATGCTTATAAAAAGTTAGTAAATTTGGAGTACCTGTTTTTTCATGATTTATAGTTTCTAAAATCAAAATTATTTTAAATTTATTTTGTACTCCTTCCTATCCCTTAATGTGATCCTATTTCGTGTGTTTTCCTTGGTGTCGCACTGTGAATGTTTCTGGTTTTGACGGGTTGTTCGTTGTGACGCATGATCTATATGTTCTAATTAAAATTTCTTTTTTATTAATTTTATTTATATGTCAAACGCTATTTCACAGAGAATGTTTAGCATATAAAGCATATCTCGCACTGAACACTACTCACTTAACATATTTCCCATCACCTGTATTAAAATGAAGGTGAAACTTTGGGAGAGCCAGTGGCAGAGTGGTCTAAGGCGTCAGGACTTTGTACCTGAGTCAGATATTAGGTTTGAATCCTGGCTTTGACTGTTAGGTTTTTCTATTTACCTTGTACTGTACTGGTTTTCTCCATTTCTCATTCTCACAAGTTTCCCACACAGATTTATGGGTTTCCCACACAGGTAGAGTAGGGTTAAAAAAGAGATCGGCCTCTCCTTCGTAATAAAAAAACTATAGTACTTTTAGACGAGACTCTTGGAATATTGATTGTTAATATATTGTCCAATACTAGTAATTTTATTCTATCTTTAACATTACTAATATGTTTACAGATTCTCTTAAGTGGTTTTCTTTGAAATAATGATTCATTACTATCAATCACAAGAGGTACTGGATATAATGTACCCTGTATGAATCTTGATTTTCAATTTTCATACAGTAAAAATATAGTGCAATAAAAGATTTAAGCACAACATATTCTTTATAATGTTACTTTTTTACTTAATTATTCTTTTAGATGTAACGTTTGTATGTTTACATAAATTTTGTCAATACTTTTTAAATGCTTAAACTTCAAGAGCTCCTCAAGCTCCTGTATAAAAATAACTTTTCCATCTATTGAAAAAAAATATTTAAACAGTTTTAAGACTGTATCCATTAAAATCTTAAAATAATCAGAGTAGATTCTCGTTGTTACAAATTATTGATTAATTAGTTATAGCATAGTTGGTGCAAGTCAAATGAAAAAGAAAACAACAGCAAAATTTATACTAAATTATGACCCTCTGTGGACATGTTTGCCAGAGTTAAAGGAATCAGTTGTTCTCAAATGTTGATTTGTTATTCACTAATAACTAACAGTAATTTTCTTAGAAAAAGTTTGCCCTAAATTTTAATTAATTCTAAGTTCGCTCATGCCCTCAATTTGAAACCAGTGTTTACCTATATCTTGCTAAGTACTTATTTACACACTTATGTTCATTTACATCCAAAATTGGTACTTCACCTTTCTTCTTCAATGACATCCAGTTCCCTCATATCTTGTTGAACCTCGTTACTCCTAATGTTTTTGGTCTTTATTGAGGTCTTTTCATTCCAGGGTTTTCAGGATTTAACTCTCCTCTTCTGTATAAATGACCTGTCTAAATTCATCTTATTTTTCTGACTTCTTTCACAATGTCAGGATTCTTGTAAAAGTCTTTTAGTTTCAAATTAGTTGTTCTATCTTCCAGTCTCCATGATCTTGGATTGAGGTTGTAAGTTTTATTTATTATTATTTTAAAATATTTGTTATGGATTATTGTTTTATATACAAAGTATAGTCAAAAAGTTCCCAGAATCGGTTGAAATATATTTATTTCAACTAAAAGATAAAAACTAAGCTAAGATAAAAACTTGCAAACCTATTTTCTTCAAAATACTCTCCTCTTGCATCAACACACTTGTCTCAACGATCATACAGTTGTTCAAAATAGTTTTGACTTTGATTTTTTTTAAATGTATTTCAATGATTTTGTCACATTTTGTATGACAGCTTCAGTACCTAAAAATTGCTTTCCTTTTTTGATGTTTTCACCTTGTAAACAGGAAGAAATTGGCCAGCATGAGGTTAAGCGAGGTTTATCGTGGTAACGCGGAGCTTGATGAAGTAATTACGTACTTACAGGGATCAATGTGCAGAGGTATTTTCATGCAGCAAAGTCAAATTGTTTTTTGCCAATTTTTCAAGCCTTAATAGTGTCTCGTAAACGCCTAAGAATTTTCGTGAAGTGATAAGTTTACCTCATACGCGATTTCATCAATCATTATTCTTCTGTTTGCATGGACAATTTGCCAAACTCGCTCAATGTTGTCCTCTGTGGTTGCAGTTGAAGTTTGTCAACTGCGAGAGTCATCTTCAATGTTCATGTGACCTTCACAAAAACATTTGTGCTATTCGTAAATTTGGTTATTCTTCATCGCCTCAACTCCAAACGCTTAAATTAACATTTTTAAGTGTCTCAAAATATGACTTTTGAAGCAAAACACTAAATTTAACGGTTTTTTACTGTTCGTTAGATACATTTTTAAAAAGCGACAATGCAAACACGCAAATGCACAAAAAGCGCTCCCCACAGGTAAACAATGGCGGCTGAGCAATACTCACGCTACCAATATGCCTTCTCCAGGAGTAGTACAGCTGCTACAGAACAAAATTCCCACCAGCCTCCATGCTGTGTATCTCTGGACATCGATTCCGGGAACTTTTTGACTGTACCTTGTATCTGAGACTCATGACAGTAATTTTAAACTCATTTACTTTTGCCTTTAAAAACATCTAATTACAACACTCAGCATCTTCCAAATGTCACTATCCTCATGTTTTGTCCTCATTGTTATAAACTCCCATATAAATCATTTTTTTTTTTTACATTACTTATGATTGCCCATTTGTAGATATGCATTATTTTCTCTGAAGTTTGCCTTGTGTCCTTCACTCACTGTCGTGAACAAATCTCAATAAGTAATGTCTTAAAAATGATTTTTGTCTGAAGGATTTGTGTCCTTCCATTTAAATTCTTCAATCAATTTGTATTTAGTCATCCAAATTTGTAGTTTTTTTTCTTTCTTTAATTCTTCATAATATTTAACGTTAAAGTATTCAATAACAACTTAAAATTTATTATATTGCTAAGTACTAAGTTTAATCAAAGACAACTTTTGGTGGATTTGTAAAGTATTTAGTATTTGGTAATAAGTTTTTCGCTATTTTATTTATGAAGTATACGTATGCTCAATTTAAAAATAATACTTTGTTACTGAAGAAGTTTGAAAAGAAAGGTAATGATCCTGTACTATCAGTTGTGTTGAACAATTTACTGTATCATCTATGAATGATTATAAATTTTGAATGGAGAAAAAGCACAGTGCTGTATGAAGAATGTTGGTTTAAAGTAGAGCCTCATTTATCCTACGTAAAAGGGCTATGACGACGTCGGATTACTAAAAATGTTGGATAGTACGGAGTGATAATAAAAGAAAATGGGTTTAAGTTTTATCTTCTATTCATAGACGCTACCACTATTTAATGGTGTGGTGGGTCGGTCAGTGGCTAAGGCTTTGGACTGCGGAGGGCAAGGTCCAAAGTTCGAATTCCCACTAAGCCAACGACCAGTACTTCACTAGTTGAATAAAGTTCACGCACTGGCTTGCAAGCTCATGTGAACTATCGAGTGAAGTTTTAATTTACAACGAGTAAACAAACATAACTGAAACTATGATACTAAAGAGTTACAAATAACAATTTTGTTTGAAGCTTAGTAAATGCGGTAATGTGATAAATAAACCTTGAAAAGCATTCTTTAATACATGTGAACAATCAACTGAATAAGATTGCACAAGTTATGCAATCGCTATTTCCCCTCCCTACAATGACAGCGATGTATGTCCTACAAATTCTGTATCCTCAAGACATGACAAAAGTGATGTGGTCTGCTCATAGGCAAATTCCCCACTAAACATGAAGTACAGTAAGCATCAAAACAGCATGCTGTTTGGGGAAAACCCTCACCAGGTACAATGTTTGCCACTACGGAACAATAATTTATTATTTTACTAGTGTACACCCCTGCACACTTGATGTGTCAACCCCGTCTCTCGCTGTTCTCGTGACACCTTTGCCTTCGCCTTTGACTATAAATATTAGTAGGTAAACTGTATCGCATAAAATCATAATATTAAATTTTTTTACGATATCTCACTCACAGTACTTGCGCGTTGCTACCTATTTATTAGTAAAAATACCCAATCATATTACTTAGCGTATTTAAAATGTATTCATTTCATTTGTTAGGCAGATAAAATAAATAAAATAACTGCATTAGATTACCATTAAAACCTTCAAATCCAGTAGAGCGGAGCCCTACAATTGAAGTTAATAAAACCATGCTTATAACCTTCCCTGGTGTAACATTATGAAAGATCTAACCCTCCTTAATATTACAAACGCAATTGTTTACATTCCAACAGCTGTTAAAACTTATTGGAAATATTTTTTACAGTTGAACAGCTGTTATTATTCATTTTAATCTCTATCCATGTCATTCTTATGGCCGAAAAACGTACTTTGAGGACTTTTCATATCTTTCAGGTTGAAAATATTAAAGAATTAAGACCTATTGAACAACTACGAACGGAGGCAAATTTTCTGAGACCACAACTGTTTAAATTGGTCAAGAAATAAGGGAGGAGTTGCGTTGAAAAAAGGGCTTCACGTATATTATAAGGATTTTAAAATAATTTTTATTACATTATTGTTTTTAGGACGTCATTTAAAAAGGAATGTCAGATAACTCTATGCCAAATGAGGCTCTACTGTACCCGTAGTTTGAGTACAAAAATTCAGATCAGTTATAATTTGGCTATGAAGTTTGAAAGACTGGAAACACAAATGTCTAAAGTGAATTGACAGCAAATAGAAACATAAAGAATTGGATTTGTTGTTGATGTACAGACAATTGATTACAAGAGTTCCCATCGGCAACCGTGTTATACTGTTAGATATTGGAAATATGGCTTGCTATATAAAACCTTAATATGGCTGTGTAATTTTCATATGAGGATTTCTTTGTTAAGAACTAAAATGCTTAATACATTTCAAACATCAAGAAGAACTAAAAGAGCAGGAGTGTAACAGCTGTTTTGAGTGGCTTTGGTCATGAATGGATGCTTTTGGTGTTTTGTTTACATTTTATTCTCTTTGTTGTGATGTAATGCTTTGATGTTGTGGAGTTTTTTTGTGTGCTTTGTGGTGTAAGAATGTGATTAACTGATAAGGAATTGTGAAGGTGTTCATCACATGGTAGATTAAGTTGGAAGACATCTACCAAATTTCTCTCGTGTTACTTTATATTTAGTATTTTTTATTTAGTGCATGCCCTAAAAATACTGTATTTGACTAATATTATAAGTAGCCTAACATTACCTTCAACATATTTAATTCTAACCTCACATTTAATAAAATATTACAAATAACCACTATTATCTATTTTATCACAATTGCCACGAAAACTGCGCTCGCACGTGAATGCACAATCTCTTCTTATCTATCTCTACAAAATTGGTCTTCATTCTCTCTCTGTCTATCTTTTTTCATTCTCTGTAGTACCTAGCACTAGATAGTCTTAAATAGTTATAAGTTTGCCACTGTGTATTTTATTCTATAACTTGTTCTCTGTGTTCTAGATTTAGAGTATGTATAGTGCATTGGATACTTGATTGGTAATGTGGTAATTCACCAGTACTGTTTAGAAAAACTAGTTGTAATCTTAATAGAGGGTTATCTAAATTTTGAAAGACCTGGTGAAATAATATATTATGAGATAAAAAGTGAGTGGCATGCTGTTTATAACAGCAGAGATTTTAAAAGAGACTTTATATTTTATGATAAACGTTAACATAAAATATTCTTGGTTTTGGTTTACATTTCTGAAAGACTAGGCTTTGAGTGACCTATGTGTTATGCTTAACCATAGGCCTTTTTTAACACATATAAAATTTAAATTTGATAAATTATACTACAAGTATATTAGTGATCTACTTATTATGCCTTAAAAAATATATTTATAATAACTTTAGGATATTTTTTCTGGTTAATTATGTACTCTATTAAGCACAAAAATAGTTTGTGTTCATTATTGTTCTAGTCTTCAGTTGAGCGTCTAATATTTTATGCTATCACAGACATTAAACTCTGTCAAATGCATACTTAAACATTAATAACATTTTATACTCTTTTTAAGAAAGGTCCATTTAGAAAAAAAATATAAGTTTACCTAAAATATGTACATTTATAATTGATTTCTGTCCCGCTTTTTTGTATTGCTTGATTCTCAGTCCAAATTAAAATACTAACCACTGTTAAATGTGTTATTTAAAGAAAGAAATCATATAAGTAACAATGAAAAAATCTGTAATAAGGCAATTATATTATTGAAACATTAAAACATATGTCCTCTATAAGATATCACAAATTGTTTCACTAAACTATCTTGAAAAAGTTTGAAGCATATGCAGCAGATATAAATTATCACAAGTTGACCTTAAAAGAACTAAGATTTCAATATGAACGTGTTCACTTTTTACCCCTGTAAAGATTTCAGTAAGGTGCACTAACAGTCAAGAATAGCCAATATAACACAAGTAATACTAATATAATTATTTGAATCGTGATTCTCCAGAGCTTCAAAGAAGGGTTTGAATACCATTCAGTGTATTAAGGGTGATTTCTTTATAGTGAGTATAAAAGTCACCTTTACATAAGGGTTTAAAAACTAAATTTTTATAAAAAAAAGATACAACTAATTTTAACTAAAAGAACCTGTTTATAGTTACTTTTTTGTATATGCAAGTAAATATATTTTACGTTAAAAAAAATAGTTATATAATTGTGAAAATATGTACCACAACATGTGTTTACTCTATACTGTTAATTTTATGTAAACTTAAATACCAATATGTAATCATCAATAAATCAGTCATCTGGAAATTTTAAGGAATAATTTAAAGGCATGAATACATGAGTAATATAAATATAATTCATCACTAACCACATGATTAAAAGTGATTTCATATGCAAATTTTTGCAGGAAGTCCCCAAATTAATGTAAATTTTCTTCATTAAATAACTAAACACAAAGTATAACAATGCAAAAATTCTAAGATACCTCATCGTCACTCATAAATAACCAAAATCTTCTAGCCAATCCTTCCACTGTCCTTTACAGGCAATCAAAAGTCTTCCAGCAAGTCCTCCCACCCACTGTTACTCACACTAAATCAATAATTTCTAGCAAATCATCCAATGTCATTCACATTCAACCAAGCATGCCCAAACCAGTCCTCTCACTATCATTCATGTTTAACCGAAAATCGTCTTGCCAATCATTCCGACACTCAAAGAAAACAAGAAATATCCAGCTAATCATCCCACTGTCATTCATCTTGTACAAATCCTCCCTCTACTATTCTCAGTTAACAGAACAATATTCTAGCTAATATTCCCTTACCTAAGGCATTCACAGCCAACAAAAAATCATTTAGCCAATCTTACCACTGTCACTCACAGTCAAAGAAAAATCCTCCAGCCAACCATTGCACCTTTCACTGAAAGGTCAACAGAAAATTTTGTACCAGTCCTACTCCTACCACTCACAATCAACATAACAATCTTCTAGCTAAATCTTCCTTACTCTTTGAATAGGTACAAAAAGTAATTTTTTAATGATTTTTTTAGCTTTACAATATACACTTGCAGATAGCGTTGCTATTTACAAAAAAAGTCCTTTTCTATTGTTAAGGTAATATTTAGATACCCAACCACCTAACAAATCACCGACGACAAAAGTATTGGTGACTAGATTGTAGTTGGGAATACAAAGAAAAGAATATTCTTAAATATACATAAAGGCCCCTTGTTGAATTTGTTTCTGAAGATTTTCAGACTGAATTATTGATGTTGTACTTGAGTGGTTTGTGAAACATCTGCTATAACACTGTTATCTGGAAACAGTTGGGCACCATCGTTAAAGGGTTCAGATGGTGGACCTCTGTCAGACTTCATCGAAGGCCTGGGTCCAGGACAGCTGGTGGGTCGGCAGGTTCTGGGCGCTCCCTCACTTGGAGACATCCAGCTTAGCATGTGCTACCAAAAGGGCTACCTAGAGGTGGAAGTCATCAGAGCTAGAGGTCTTCAGGCCAGGCAGGGCTCTAAAGTTTTACCAGGTAGGCAGTATTAGTATTGGATTAATTCCAGCATTCGTACATTATTTATTGTTGATTATGTATTTCCTATGTGTTTATCACAACAAATATGTTGGAGCTAATGTATTTTGTTGTAAAAATATATTATATCTGTAAAAGAGACCACTTGGCAATATATACCATTGAGAATTGCACATAAATCAGCAAACTAACAATAGAATCTAATACTATTGTACATAGCACAAGAAATTAAAAACTTCATAATTTATTGTCATTGATAATATACTAAGTTAAGTGTAATACATCATGCCTATCATGCCTATTAGTTGAGTTCCTAACATTTGGAGATATCAACTTGAAATTTGCTTCAAAAGTTTTTTTCTTAGATTAAAGTCAGTTAGTCAGTCATATGCGCTGAACCTTATTATAATATGGTTCCATGAATATATGCTATATTTAAAAAGAATCGTGCAAGTATGCAACTGTCCTTATAAGTATTTAAGCATGACTTTGCTGTTATTCATACTGCCAAGCTGATTTTATCCGAATAAAGCAGACTAAGCCATTTTGATCATTGTAGTTGTAAGGAAAACTACTGAGTCTTCCTCAGTGAATCATCTCATTTTGTTGATTCAGTTAAGCATGTATTTTTTTTCTTTTCATTTTTCGAAATAATCTTTTATCTTTGCACTCCCTCTTAATTCTTTTCTTGTTCACATAAAACTTTGAGCTCGCTTAGTAAATAGCCTGCATGTCCACAATTTCTGAGAATATTAATTTCAAGTTTTTAGTTGTACTTGTATACAGCACTGGTGGACCAGAGTGTGTAAATTATGTGCGACGCTAATAGATAAGTGGCAAGCAATATTATTCTATGGTAAAGGAATGTGGTCTTGGATTTCCCATTATGCCATGTTTATTGTACAAACCTAAGATGCAGCAGTTCAATACAATTTTTCTTTTTTTGTACAGTAAATTTTTGTGTTTGAGTTGGTGAGAGATGAATAAGAATCAAAAAACTGTTTGAATTATCGTTTAATAATGTTTTAAGAAAAAAGACACAATAGTGTATTTTATATTGGCACATTATATTGATAGTTGTTGAAATTAAAGTGCTGCGTCAGTGTTAATGAAATCTGGCTCCTGGGATATAAATACAGTAGCACCTTAGATTGTTCTTTATGAAAGGATAATAACTTTATGGGATAAAGGTTATTGATTGATTAAAATTAAAGCTTCTTAGAAGAAAGCACCTAATAATGTTTACGGCAGTTTTCAATGTTTTATGAGCATCTTATCACACAATTTTAACTTAGAAGAGTTATATGCTCATGAGTGTATCAATTTTTTAACCTCTTCCAGGACAAATTTCCTCGATGTAGGTTGGGCAGAAAGCCAGCTGCCTTTCAAAAAAGGTCTATTACAAACTGTTTTAGCGAACAGAATACAAGCTAGATGCAGGTTAACCATCTCATTAATGGCATCAAATGTGCCAGAAAGCACATATAAGACCCTCTAAATGGTTTAATTATAAAATAATTTAATGTCCACAAACGTGCCACTGTCCTAGGAGGTTTTAAATAAAGAGTAGCTGGTGGCATATTTGAAATAAATTCAGTAATAATAATAATAAGTTCAGCTTTAGGCATGGTGGCTCAGTGGCTAAGGCTTCGGACTGTGGAGGGCAAGTTCCAAGGTTCGAATCCCCACTGAGCCAAAGGTCGGTACTTCACTAGTTGAAAAAAGTTCACACACAAGTCTGAAGGCCCATGTGAACTGGGAAGTGAAGTTAAAAAAAATATATAAAATTTGCAAATATTTGCAGTGCCCTTTATGTGTATTTACGTACAGTTATTTAGACATAAATTGGTACAATACCTGTCAAACAGATCCATTGTTGATGAGTTTTTACACAACATGTTTCAGAGCATATAATCCATCTTCAGTTTTGTTTTAAATATTAACATAAAATTATCATCAATGAAAAGATGTAGTGTTGGTATACCAAACAAATTAAATAAATTTTTTAATTTATTTTATTTGATAATAAACAGGATAAGTGGCAAGCAATATTATTCCTATAGAAATAAAGTCCCAAAGTTTCTAGTCCCAAAGTTCATCAATACAATACATATAATGAATTTAACATATCTATTTCTTATTGGGCTACAGAACATTGGTTTTGTATTTTTAAAAAGGATATGAGTTGTCAATTTGACAATGAAAGAAATTACTGAACGAGTAACAGAATACAAAATCTGACCCACCATTGATAAAAAAATTACCTTTGTATAGCATCCATCTGTTTAGTTTTATATATTATTTATGTTTTGATGTAGCGCCTTACGTCAAAGTGTACCTCGTGAGCGGAAAGAAGTGTCTTGCCAAAGCAAAAACAGCAACAGCGAGAAGGACACTGGATCCTCTTTACCAACAACAACTGACCTTCAGAGAGCCCTTCCAAGGCTGCATCTTGCAGGTAATTGCTGCGTTTAGTTGAGCTTGGCAGAAATGAACTGCAAGAATCTATACATCTACTACTATTTTCGGTGCAGAAACTATGTATATCTGGGTTTGAAGGTTATTTACAAAGAAACTAAGAGAATTATGAAGGATCCGGTCACATCACGGTTTTCCTTGTTTAATTTTACTTTGTGAATGATAAATATATTTTAAAATTTTATTTTTGTCTTTATAATGTTTATCCTGAATGGAACAAAAAAATTACTGGAATTTGTACTAGTTGTACTCAAAAACCTGTCATTATATCACATTTGATATTTTAATACCTGGTTGGCAGAAATATTTTCTATAAGTTTTATAAATTACAAAAATTTAACCTTAAAAAAAAAAATGTTCTTATCATTCCCGAAGCAACTTTTTCTTGGCTTCTAATGATCTTAAAATGAATTGCTTGGTAATGTTTTTTGTAATCTTTAAAAAATCATAAGTAACGTCGCCATGCATTTGACCTACCAATGTCTCACTACAGTAAACTTTTACAGATAAAAAACGATTTAACAACACTGTAATTAATTTACTTACCTATATAAAAGTAACGCATCATAACTATTGATTTTATAAGGATTAAGACGTTGGATGCTAAAAGACTACATAGTTGCGCACCTTAATGGCTAACCACGAAACACTCACTTAGTACAGTCACCCCCTCCTATAAAAATGGTGGGAACAGAAAACAAACACAAAAACTGGCACAACAAGGGTGAGTGACGTAATGTTTTCTGGAAATAGTTAAACCAATGCATTTGAAGCAAGAGCACTACGTAATTTAACATAGGCTGCTAGGTGTGCCACTGCCATGTTACATTAATTAGTAGGCCACATTCAACTTGTTAAGAGGTGACAAAGAATTTAATTTTATGAGCAATTATAAAAACCGGATGCTTTAAGAAATAGATATCAACTTTTTTTAAAGTTTAAACTCTGAAATTTATCAAACTTTAAGAAACAAATTTCTTGACAACCACGTATTAAAATCTGAATGTGATATAATAACGGTTTTTGAGTAATACAAATCTTAGGTTGATGCACAGTGAAAACTAATAAAAAAATCTGGTACTTTTTTGTTTCAACTAGGATACAATTTACTAAAACTTTAAAATGCATTTTTCACAATGTAAAATTAATCATGGAAAACTATGTTGTTGCTGGTCTGTGAAGGTTGTTTAGTAAGAAACTAAGAGTAGTTTCCTAGTAAACAACCTTCAAACTTGTGTACACATAATTTTTGCTCTGACATTTGGTTAATTGTTCAATAACTGTAGATAATTTAAAACTTATATTTTGACTTATACTTCAGATATTGTAATATTTCTGGTATTAAACATTGTAAAAGTAAATTTTCTTACAGAATTTAAAGTTCTAAAACTACAAAAAAAAAAACCATTACTGCTGAAACTATTATTTTTTAGTCCCTTATCTAATTGACCACAATATATCACAAATCTGTTCTAAAAACTTTACTCAGACTACATTTAATACTATATATTGTAGTAATAATACTCATATTATTAGATGAGGTACTATTATTGTAGAGAATAAACTAACACACGCACAAAGAATAATATTTATATACACTATATTAAAAAAATTGTAGTATAACTTGCAAATTTATTTGCATGAACAGTAAAGGTCAACATGCTACGGGGACTCCATACTGACTAGTAAAATTAATTATATTTCTGTAGAGGAATGAAGCAGTTACAAGGTAATAGTGTCCCAATAAGGACACTGTGTGAGTTATAGATACTATATTAAAAATGTTGTTATTGTCCATTTCCAGCCAACCATGACCGGTTACAGCGATGTCTTATTGGGAAATGGCCTATAAAAATGAAGTAACTATTTTGGGAAAAGGGACTAGTTAAAGCAATGGCCAGTTGAAAGGTGTCTACTGTATGAGTAATAAAGGACGTAGGTTTCAGACATCACAAGGCTTGCACCTAATGGATTGGGCAAGATGTACGTAACGTGCAAAGTGCTAGATGTAAATACAAGATTGAGAGCCAACAAATATATGAACCTATTGCTTCTAGATTAAGCAATCCTTTTAACACATCTCCTGAAAATAGTATTTACCATAAGAAATTAACCCTATCAAAATAGTATACTAAAAAACCTGGTAAAATCACAAAGGTTTCATACAAATGTTTTGAAAATTACAGGTAAGGTTCATATCGGTTAAATTTCAAAATAGGGTCTCTGAACTTTCAAGGTTTAGCAAATAAAAGCATAGTTACTAAGAATTTCGCCAATAAAAACAGCGTAGATGTAATAAGAATTAATAAGGTCTCGCAGTTAATGAAAAAAGCCCTTTAGTTAATAAGTGCTGTATATTAGATTTAGATTTTTTATTTGCATCAAATTAAATATTTATAACTTAATGAGGAGAACACAACATGCAAACTTGGCTCGAAAACAGTTTATACAGAATAAATGTATAGCCATAATTCAGTTGTGTAATCTAAACTTGTCCTGTAGTACAATAGTTTGAAGCCTTACAAGTACCATAGTATAAAATATATAATCACGATACTTCCATTGCAGCGTTGTGGAGGAATTGCATTGTATCTTAAAAAGAGTGGAATAATAGCAATAGAAAAGGGGCCAGAACAGATTATAAATTATCAGTCCTTTGACATTTACTAATCACAGCTGTGGATATAAACAGTGCAGAGATGCAAACTATTGTCCTCTTGCCACTAGGATCGCTAGCATCGTGTTGTTGCCAATATGTAACAGTGTCGTGACTCTTGTTTTTAGACTGGGAAAGTACTCACATTAATAGTATACAATTACTTAACTATAACGGTCAATATAGTAACAGTTGAAGTGTTCTTCTACGGTCATCTGATAATTTGACTTGTGGTAAAAAAAGCCTGAAACAGCACACTCCTTTTGAGTTTGATAGATTTTGTCTTTTATGTAACCCAAAAAAAGGAAATTGTTGACAAATAAGTTGAAAGAGCGAATAGAACATTAAGTAATCCACATGTGGGAGAACTAAATTAAAATATTACCTAACATTATTTCTTTAATAATGATTCGGTGCTTTGTATCACTGAATGAACATGTTATCACAATATGATGGGTCGAGTAAAATTATTTGAATTTCCAGCATTGCTATATACAATTCACATTTAATTACCATCGATGAATCGTTTACACAATCTATAATAATTCCCGTCCACATATTCACTTTTTGATACAATAACAAAATAACAGACACAAGTACTTTATACTGTAGATTTTATTTTTGACTTTAATTTTTAAACCAATTATTAATGACGTGGTACCTCAATGGCTAAGACTATCGAATGCGGAATAAAAGGTCCACGGTTTGAACTTCTAACTGAGCTAACGGTCAGTACTTCGCTCATTGAATAAAGTTCACTTATGGACCTGCAGGACTTTATGAAGTGACTAGTACAGTTTAAGAAAAAAAATTAATTTATTGTACTATGGCAGCCGATCAAAAAAGGACATATATTTACCTTATATTTATACTTTCAATGTAAAATAGTGACGTTTTAGTATAAAATCTAGAGAAAGTAAATCCAGATACTCATTTTTAAAGTAGGGTATATATGAATAGAAAATCATTGGAATGTCTTAGTGTAATGATTTCATACAAAAAAAATCTGATGTTTAAATTTGTTATTTTTTTAAAGATAAACTTACTTTATGTGCAGGTAACAGTGTGGGGAGATTACGGCCGCATAGAGGGCAAGAAGGTGTTCATGGGAGTAGCGCAGATAATGCTGGACGATCTCAATCTATCCAACATCGTAATCGGCTGGTACAAATTGTTCGGGACCACCTCATTGGTTAGTGGGCCTCCGTCTTTGGGGCTCTCTCGACGCAGCTCCCTTGCTAGTCTTGACTCCATCAAGTTATAGTCCTTCCCGACCTATCCCCTGTAGATATCTCCTTTATTTCTATTTGGGTTCTCTTCATTCAGTCTTAGTTTCCTCAATCATCTCATCTTCCCTTCATCACTTTTATTTACATGACAGATTAACAACAAAGAAGAAGAACAAAAACATAAATGTTGTGCACATTAACCGTTTTGAAACTCAACTCAATGATTTACTCACTAATATCAAGAGGAGTTAATTGTTTTGTTTGCTTTTACTATCACACTAGAGTACCATTTAACCGAATCTGGTCTCGCCGAATTTCCAAATTAACTGAATCAGTTGTAAAGAAAATATGTATACTGTACAATGTTGTATAAAAAAATTCAGTCTACTTATTGGCCACATAATTATAGAGTTGACTCAGATCCATTGCCTAACGGCAATCCAAATTGGTTGTTTCTCGTAGGCTGTGCGAGTGACAGTAGTAACATTAGGGGTGTGACTAGCGCACTAAACAGCTCACTTCCCCCTTATCTCATATTATTGTATAAGAACTAAATTCTTTTCTAAAATATTTTACTATACAGTATTTTGATTTTGTATAATATGTTCATCAATAAATTTCCAGTTAAGACTAAAACATGTCTACACTCAAAACATTTCAATTTGTTAAAATGAAAATCTGTTGGTTTGATTTTGTATTTGTTAGTGTAGTTATGTATTAATTCAGTATACTTTTTTTTTCCTACTTACACAATGAATTAAATTAGATACTGTAACCACTACATGAGTTCAAATGACTACTGTAACGTGTAATATTTTAAATTTGCAAAATGATGTATGGGAATGCATTTCCGAAATAGTATCATGGACTTGTAGGCACTTTGATTTTAATTTAATAGCCTTGGACTCATCAAATTCGGTAAAATGAGACTCTAGTGCAGTAAATTTTATTAATATTTTACACTGAGAATACAATTTTCTAAATCCTCTCTCTAATTAGAGACATTTATTCAATAGTAAAATTGTGCAAACTTGTTCCTAAATTATTTATGAAGAACCTTAAACATATTTTTGTATAATAGTCAGTAATAAAATAAATAATAACGTTCAGTAAAATTGAATTTGGTCTATTATATCTATTAAACATTGTTTTAATCCTTTGCACGTTGGCTTCAATAAAAGTTTAACATAAGTTCTTTTGAAATTTATAAATAATCAAATAATTGTAACTGATAAACATTATTCTAATGGACATTAGAATTCAATATTTGTATTTCGACAACAGACATAGGTATTTAGTATTTGGTGCTCGGCTGTTATTTTAAGGTAAATATAAAAAGAGGAATTATTAAAATTCTAAAATGTTATTAATATTTTTTACATAAGGGAATAAAGTTAAGGTCAAGGTATAGATTTAAAAGTCAGTACCACATGTTTTAAATACATACCACCATACCAATCAACTACCTCACTTATTAACCTGTTTATTTTCATATATTTAAATAAGTATCTGTTGAAGCATCAATTCATATAATTTCATTTCATTATTTATGGAATGTTGTACAAACAACATTTATACTGTTTTGATACAGACTGTTGACAATGAACATTTCATATCATATTGGTTTAAAATACAAGCTTTATTCGACAAAAATCTAATCAAAACAAATTGCAAAATAATCATTAAAATATGTCTGATTTTAAGGCACCATCAAATTTTTATAATAATTTAAACTGTCCGAAAAATGAAAGAAATTTCCTTTACAGTTTTAAAGATCGATGGCTCAAGCCATTACCCCATTGACACATTTGCCATGTGGAAAGCACGTTATTATAGTTTTGGTAATTGTTTCTATTTGAAAAGTTGTTCATATTCCAATATATATTTTACTTCATATTTTTATATATAATGAATAATAATGTGGATTAACTCATTACACAGTTTCTTTAGTATTTAGAATAATAGAAAAATTATTTTTCTTATATTAAAATGGTTAAGAAAATTTATTCTGACTTATTCCTATATTCAAGTCAATATTGAGTTGCCAATATTCAAGTCGTAGTACGTTCTCACTTCTCAGCAGTTAAAAATAGTGCAACTCTATCATAGTAAACTGTGCAAAGGATTAAATTAAATCTAAGGAATTTGTGTAAATATTAATATAGTTTCTGTGTTTGTTTTATCCTTTTTTACTCAGTTTTTGGCAACTTTTATTTTTAAACCTTTTGAATACATTTAATAGTAAACAACTCTAAGCAAACGTGAACTAAACAGGTTTTTTATTTGATACATCAAATCATCATTACATAACTGAGACTTCATCCTCATGAACATATCATGTGAATGATGACATTTTTCACTTTTCAACTTATTCCTTAGCTTTAGTTTGTCTGTTTAGTTGTAGACTCTCCTCCAGGGCTTCTTCGGCTGAACTAGGTAACGTGTAGTTGACTCTTGTGTGTCTGTATTTGCTTTACACGGTTTACTTTCTGTTTCTCTTAGTTGCTCACTGTACGCTTCATTCTGCACTGTTGCTAATGTCTATATATGTGAATATCTTAATTTCAAATTTACTCTGCTCTTTAACACAACAGTTTTATCTTTTTTATAATTATTGTAATAAATTTACTTTGATCTATACACAATCTTGTGCATGTAGTATTTTTTCTATGTCAAATTTTATTTGTTTATACTATTCGTTCTGATCCAAAATTAAATAAAAACCGTATTTTAGGGGTTTTATATAATTATTTATTAAATCTAAAAAAAGTAAGCCTTATAGCTTTAAATGTAGGTTGGTATAGTTCAATTTTTATAGTGGTACTCGGGCTCCGGAAACGGCGGTAGGCAAGGGGCAAGGAGGAGTATCATTGTAAAGGACGTCTTACAAACATTCGCTCAAATTAGGTCACTAAATGCAGGAATTATTCATCAGACTGTGTTTATTGGTTTAGGTTAGTAGTGCAGACAGCCAAGTCTATGGCCATAAAAATTTTACTATACAACAATTTAAAACAAGATAAAGCAAAAAACTTGATTGGCAGCAAAGTACAATTTAACATATTCAACATGTTTCTTATAGGATTGTGTTCTACAAAAATTGGGTAACGACAATTTGCCTATGTTTCATTGAAATGAAATATTGGTAATGAGAGGTTTAAAAATAATATTTTAATAAAAGTTTTTTCATCATAGTTGTATGCAAGAGTGCTAAAAATGGGCAATTTGAAAAGCCAATATTTGCAAAATGTCACTAATTTTGTTACCTAACAAGGAAATATGTACTTTAAGTAACTCTTGTTTACATATACGAAATTAAAAAAATATAATCTTTTACAAAGTTGACTTTTTTACCATAATAAACCAAGAACCGTCAAACACAATAATCAGACAAATATCTATTTGCCAAATAACCAATATAAAATCAATTTTATTTCTGTATGAACAAAATGAAACTTTTTTCTTAAGTTAACCTATGACAAAATAAATAACAAAATAAAATCTATTCAGGTAATCGTTAGAAAATACTTTATCCTAATTAGAATCATACTCTATATATATCATTCTCTACCTTACTAAATAATAATTTGCAGAATCAATATAATGTATATCACAATTCATTTTTGACAAACATAAATAAACTCTCTAAATTAAACAGATTTATTGTAGTCATATGGTTTAAGTGCATAAGCCTAACTGATTTGGTGGGATTAACAAATGTTAGACAGTCAATAAATAACATAGAGATAATCATATATGTACAGTGACTGCATAAAAAGAAGTTCTTATTTTACTGATGTAGGTTTGCTATTATATATGAAGGTGGGAATTTATTTTTCTATTTTTAAGCCAGTATCTGAAATGTTGATCCCATCAATAATATATCAGTATACGTTTGCATATTGTTATTTTCTTTTTATTCGTTTGGAAGTTGACATACCATCTAAGTGTAAATGGACATTTTTATAGTTCTAATTTGTTTTATATAAAAGGAGAGGCCGATCTTCTTAAGCTTATTTTACCCATTGCCCATAGACTATTGATTTATGCGGGAAACTTACCAGATAGAGTAAGGGGGAGACCTAGAAAAGGTTAATATTACTGATAATAAACAACAGTCAAGGTCAGGAATCGAACCTACGCTATCTCTCCTGACAGCTTAGACCGCTCGGCCACTAGATCTCCTTTATGAAATATAAAATTAATCTAATCAAATAAACCAAATCAAATACGAAATTAAACAAAAATAACTAAGAAATTTACTTTAATTATATAAATCAATTTTGGAACCTAACAATATTTGTCGAAATTTGTATATTTCAAAACATGAAACACAATATCCATAGATTTTGCAGACTAAATGTGGTGAATGTGATTTTAAGGTTATATAGCAACAAATGCACTTCACATTTCCATACATCGTCTCCTTTCATGCTCAAGCAAAAATAGAACATATTACTGTTTTGCAACCTATCTAATCTGCATGGATCTTGCTTAAGAAATTTGCATGCTGAAATTATGTTAGTATTATTGTTTAATGCATATTACTAAAACTACAAATATTATAACAAAATAATGATTTTAAACCATTATAAATATACAGTTGACATTATGGATGAATATAATCCGATCATTATGGAACTGACAAAGGATGTCTGGACTATAGAGAGCCCATTAGTATTTGGTACCTTATGAGAACTATACATAGATTACAGAGTATATGTACAATACTAGAAGAAAAAATATTAAATTTAAACAAAATTTTGAACATACAGTTATATTCCAGATTTAAAGATATTGGCTATTATATATTCAAATTTAATAATTTGAATATATTTAAGTAACCAATATCAACTTGATCTCAACTTCAATATTGACTATTGTCTTTTGTATTTTTTTTAACCGTATCAATGATCATTAGTCGACTGTGTTTGGTACCAGTGGGTCTATTGAGTAGCAAATGTCGGATTGTAGTGTGTTAATTGTGTAGTAACATTCTATTTGCTACATTCTTGAAAAGCAGTTATTAAAGTGCTGTATGAGTTTTTTCATAGTTGTACATAAATCCACGGTAAATGGCCTGCAGGCAACTCATGTGTGACAGATTCTGTTCCCCACCACGCACTGTCATATGGCATGGTACAGTAGTTACCGCTTAATGTATAATATAGCCTAGTGGGAGGCTGGAAATATTCCAGTATTTATGTTGAGTATAGACCTTCCACTACAGCAATGATCCCACTAGCCACAATGTTTATGTTGGATTTGCTATTATGTTGTTAAATCAATTGAGTTGTACTGTGGTATTCTTAATGTCAGGAGGAATTGTCAGGTTTGCCAGCCTTTGTAAAATTTGAACTAATCATTGTTAAAATATTGTACAATCATTGATATTAATATATTCCAAATTAAATTTGTGGTTTGATTGAACCCTATGAAATATTGCCAAGGAAATATTCATTTCGAGATGATAGGCAATTCTGATTGGTTGTCTGTTTTATATTTAAGGAGAACAAGCTGACTTGCCTGTCTCGTTTGTTTACATTGCTTAGGTTATATAAGAGCAGCTGGGATATTTCATATGATTATAGAAATGAAATAGTAAAAGTACCAAGTAAGTCCAGTATTATAAATCCAATAACATCTCAATTCCTCAATTTTTTATGTCCATGTAAGCAAAGTGTATTACAGAAGTCAATAGGGAAAAAGACTACAATTCTAAACCAAACAATAGAAAATTAACAACAATTTTACAAGTAATAATTAGATTGGAAATTAATCGTAAGCCTAATGGTGGAATATATGATTTAGTATGTGACCTCTACCTTGCAGCCCACTACCGCATGAGGGGAACTGTGGTGGGAGAAGTAATCATTCTCTCCCCTCCACATGCCATTTACTTTGGGTTTATGTTTAAACAATTAGAGACGCAACGCATCATTTTACAGATTTTTGATCTATAGTTTAATTGATTAAATGCTCAAGCCTCTAACAGGGTTTGAGAGTGGTTAAAAAAAGTGAGTTAAATTTTTTTTAGTGAGTCATAATAGTAGGCTTATTTCATATTCATTTGAAATTATATTCATTTTTATAGTATTCAAAATAAGCATATTTACAAAAATTGTCTGACCAAACAATCAAAATAAAACCTTAAAAATAAAGTGAAATATAATGTGTATATATATATATATATATATATATATATATATATATATATATATATGGTCTAAAAAAGCAGCAGACTAGTCAATAAATAAATATGTGCGTATAAACAAGTACCGTAGTAGATAAACATTATGACCAAAAAAATATAAACAACAGAAAATTAAAAGAAATATATTATGAAAATTGGCTTTGAATTGGCCTAAAAAGTATAAATTCTGAATGTATAGTTGTTAAAAACCTGTGTTATGTGTATAAGATAATGTTCCAGCTTTTTTTAGATGAAGTACAACTTATTAAAATTCTAAAAATATAAAATTATTTGTATCATACAATATTTAATTACAATATTTTGTTCATTTAAAACTCAACATGACATTTCTACATTATCAAGTTTAAACAAAATAACAGTGCTGTACTAGGGTACTTTAACAACATCTAAAGGAACATAATACACATCACTTTGAAAGTTCTCGAAAACATAAACGAAAATCAGAACATAGTTCCCAAGCAGATGAACTTGGAGAAAGTTATAACTAAATGATTACAGCCTCAAACTGGAAAACACGTCAAGTTACTGGAGGCAGTGAAGAAAGCTGTTTCAGTACAAAACTAGTAACTATAGACCAACCATCTGCAAAAAACCTGCACAGTCCCACGATTTCTGAAGTCATGCATTAAACCATACGCTGTACCTACGAGAGTCTCATACGAGAAAAGGTTTTATTCGAGCAGTCAACTTATAGCACAAAATCTGCTACAAAATGTGAGGGAAAGAAAATTAGTCCATCTAACCCCCCTCTCTCAGCTTATAGATACTCAGGCAAAATGATCTGATGGTTTTAAAATAAAAACAACACAAAAATTAAAAGCAATACAAAAGTTTTTATTGCTTATAACAAAATAGTATCCATGTAAATTAATAAAAATAACGTCAGTTCAACCTGTTCTATCAGTTTAAGATCTGAAGATAACGTCCTTCAAATGGTGTCCTTCTTTGGCCAAGCACTCTTCTAGTCTCGCACTGAAGCTGTCAAACACCTTCTCTAACGTTGCACGAGACAGATTGGCGATTTCTTGGCTTATGGCTTATGGCGTGCGTGGTTTGTTTATTTAAACTCTTGCTTTAAGAAAACCCCACAAGAAAAAATCACATATGCTAAGGTCTGGGGAGCGAGCTGGCCATGCAATGTCCCCAAAACGCGAGATGACTCGGCCACGAAATTTGTTCTCAAAAAGGCCATCACCTCATTATCCGTATGGGAAGTTGCTCCATCCTGCTGGAATAAATGATCCTCCTGTGCAATAAATGATTTCTCTGAAGTTCAGGAACCAGAAAGTTGTTCAACATGATCAGATAACGTTGTGAGTTGACCGTAACTGTTCGACCACCCTCTTCAAAGAAATACGGTCCAATTACACAACTTTTCGATACACCACATCACGCAGTAACCTTAGGACTATGCAAAGGACGTTCATGCAGTTCTTCAGGATTTTTAGGTGACTAATAACGAAAGTTTTGTTTGTTTACATAACCGTCCTAGTGGAAATGTGCCTCATCGCTCGTAATGAGAATCGTTTCATCAGTCATGAGATCAATCATTTGTTCTGCAAATGCTTTCCGCTTTGCATAGTCATTAGGCTTTAACTGCTGAACAATAGCTACCTTGTATGGGTGAAAATGCAGATCAAAATGCAATATCCGTCTTACCAAGCGATCAGACATGTGCAAAGCAGCAGCTTGTTTACTAGCCGGGCGTCGAGGACTTGCTTCCACAGATTGTCTTACTTGATCGATGTTCTCTGGCGTCCGGGCTGACCTTGGACGGCCTGTCGACTTCCGTTTTAACGCCGAACCGGTAGCTCTGAAGTTACTCACCCATAGCAGAATTGTGTTACTAGTTGGAACTCTTCCTCTTGGACCGACATTAAAACGCCTTCAGAACTGCCGCTGAACAGCAACGCAGGAATCACCACTTTTAAAAAACGCCTGGACAACAAACGCATGATGCTCAGCCGACCACTGCTCCATGGCTATTAAAAATGTCCACGAGTGGGCTCTGCGAAGCGCATATCCCCACCACCCCCCACTACCTACTCGCTCAACTGTAAGGTAAAGAAAACCGTCAGATCATTTTGCCGCACCCTGTATATATCAATTCATTAAACTAATAGTCAGTGGAGAAAGTTCTCTGACATTCGTTCACTTCAAATCAGAGTCAATCTTTTGTTGCGATAGAAACAATCCATAATCAAAGCAACAAATGAGTTAACTACAAACAATATTTTGCAATAATGTAACACAATGTTTTATATGCTATAGTCGTGGTTAAGCGGTGCTAACAAGGAATAAGATAATATACATTAGAAAGAAGTCTAATTAATTATACATAAACATCAATAGCACAGATATTGTGTCCTTTTGTCATTAAAACCACATACTCCTTAAAAACAAAGTCCCAAACAAGCTAAAAGTTAACAAATACTTATGGTACATAAAACATACTAATTAAAGCAAAAACATTTTTCAACTTTTTTTATTCTTACATTAGTTACTTTTAAACTCTAGTTAAATTTTCTGTGTGGTAAAATTTCTTTAAGTGTCTAATTAAAATATTTAAATTAAATTTATCTCAAAAAATGTACTTAACGTTTTATTTATGTTTATATGGATTGTTTTGTGTTATTTGTTTTGATTTGTGACTGTATAAACATTTGCACAATGTTTGAAAATTGCACAAATTTATGTAAGATCATTTTGATCACAAGTGCAAATCCAAATCTTCTAAAGTTGGTAAGTTTAATGCAGTAAGATATTTTAATTACTGTTATATTTTAAAATATGTTTAATAACTACAACTATTTGTGAGACTGTAATTTTAACAGGACTGGGACCTATCTATCAAGTATTTGTTATGTTTAATTTTTTCTAGATGTTACTCCTTATCTCATACATTTTAAATATATTATAAATTAAAGAAATCTAGAAGTGAAACAAATTTTAAAAAATATATGCAACTATTTATTAGAAGAATGTTTATACAAAACTGAAGACTTCTTTAAAATTCAACTGTAATTTATATGTATATTTTACTCAACTTTTATTATATTTATTATATTGTAACACCTCATTTGAGGTTGAATGCAATAACTGATCAAAAGTAATGCAAGGGAATGGTTATAGGAATGTAGGCATTCTACATTTTATAGGGGTAAGGCTGTCACCGATAGTTTGAAGTACTGCCTATTCTTCCAATGTACAATGTTTAACAGGCCTTATAATCTACTTTATATTCTCACATAAGGACATATCAAAAACAAAAACAACGCTTACAGTTGATCTAGCCACCCTCAATAAATATTTTAGTACCTGTAAGCTAGTAATAAGACCTGAGTAATAAGACTAGCTAATCAAAAATTTAACATCTTTTTATTGGTGTTAGGCTGAAACACAATGAGCATCTACAGAACTTGGGAGTCAGTTTAGATCGATCTCTCTGTTTTAAAAATCACCTATAGAAAATAGCAGCTAAAGTGAGAACCAGAAGTAACATTATGTAGCAACTTGCTGGATCATTTTGGGGAGCCAACGCACAAGTCCTGCATACTACTGCTTTGTTCCTTGTTTACTCCACTGCTGAATATTGTGCTCCCATGTGACTTAACAGTACACATGTACAAGAGGTTAATATACAGCTAAATAGGGCAATGAGGGCTATCAATGGCTCCCTCATTGCAGTCCCTCTACCATGGTCTCCAGTGATGTGCAACATAGCTACTCCAGATAGACGCATAGAGGCACTTCTCAGAGAATTCTAAAATATCCTATCTACTCCAGATTTCCCCATTTTACAAGATATCCCACAAAGTAAATATAAGAGGTGAATGGCAAATGATCAGTCAATAATGAAAGGAAAGAAAAGCAGCATACCTGATAAACTTGGTAGACTGGTACACTGTAGAAAGAGACATAATCACATCACAAAGAATTGGATAGTGAAATATTTCGAAGCCACTGGCCTCTTCATCAGTCACTAAACAACTGGATACACAGTCATATTTGAGGTAGGTGGATGAGGTGTTGCCAACTGTAGAGCACTTAAAAACTAAACTATCACTTCTGCTTCTATTACATGATAAAACTATGTAATAATGTACATGGTTTTATTTTGCTGCTTAGGTGGAGGAAGGAGAAACAGGGTTTATCACACATTTAGATTAGGTAAGCCTCTAGATTTTGTGACCCATTGATGTGCAATTTCCATTCTTCCAAGTTGAGAGCTATTGTAGTTTGCAGGAAGTGATCTGATAACTTTAACATTGTTAAGTGAAACATTGATCAAAGTTCTGATTGTGGCTCAGAACAGGGTTTTCTGTGAACTATGGGATGAAACAGGTTTTTTAGGGTTATTTATCTTGCAGTCATGTCTAAATCCATTCATACGTTTACGGAGGGTTTCTGTGGTTAGGCCTATATATTGAGATGGGCAGAAATTACACTGGAGTTGATAAAAAATGTTACTGGAGTCGCAGGTATAATGACCATTAATTTTTATTGAATGGATGTGAGAGCTCATAAATGTAGTGGCTGGATAGTGCATGTTTTACAACTGTTCTTCTTGCAGGTAAAAGAGCCTTGAGCTGTGGATGATGGCCTAAGAGGTGTGGTGGGATCAGGTAATTTTGGGTGGACTAAAATATGTTTCAAATTTTTGGACTGCCTGAAAGTAATAGTAGGAGGTTTGTCTAGAAGGTTGTTTGTATGGGGGGTGAGGCTGTGAGAATGTTGAAGCCATCCTTAAGAATAATATTAAATGTTGTAGGCCATGGTGGTATATGGTAACAAGGGGTAGGCTGGGTGGGTTTTTTTTCTGGCTATATATTAGAGGTTTGAGCCAATCTAATCTGGTTTTTAACAATGTTTTGAGGATAACCTCTTTTTTTTCGAAAGCATTGTTTAGATGTCTGTTGTATCGTTCTGAATTCTCTACAACGCTGAATCCATACGCTAAGCTGTATGGAATGGAGAGTTTAGTATTGTTAGGGTGGCAACTTGTCAAAATGTAGATACTGAAGTTGATTAGTTGGTTTAATATGAATATGAGTTTGTAAAAAACCTGCCTCTAGGTGAATTTTGACATCCAGAAAAACTATTTTGCTTTGAGAAATATTCTAGGTGAAATTGAAAGTGGAAAAGTGTTGTAGGGTCTATAAGTAATTCTCCAGATTGGCTTTGGAGTCTGTCCAGATCATGAAGATGTCATCGATGAAGCGTAACCAGCATGGAGGTTGTTTAAGAAAATGTTGTTCTAGCCTACCCATGAAAAGGTTTGCATAAGATGGCGCCATTTTTGTTCCCATAGCATGCCTTTGACAGGGGCTTGGCCGTGGGCATGGAGGATATTGGTGTAAAGCGAGGTGATGTCTATTGTTACAAGAGTAGCATCGGGAGGTAGAGGTTGAGGTATGGCATTGAGGAGTTCCAGAAAATGACTAGTGTCTCGGACATGAGAGGGTAGCTGGTTTACTATGGGTTGAAGTTTATCATCCACAAAGTTTAATATGCGCTCAGTGACAGAATTGCAGCTGGCCACTATACCACCAATTTTTACCACCTACCACCATAGCCTACAACAGTTAATAGTATTCTTAAGGATGGCTTCAACATTCTCACAGCCTCACCCCATACAAACGACCTTCTAGACAAACCTCCTACTGTTACTTTCAGGCAGTTCAAAAATTTGAAACAAATTTCAGCCCAGCCAAAATTACTGATCCCACCACACCTCTTAGGCCATCATCCACAGCTCAAAGCTCTTTTCCTGCAAGAAGAATAGTTGTAAAACATGCACTATCCAGACACTACATTTATGAGCTCTTCCACATCCATTCAATAAAAATTAATGGTCATTATACCTGCGACTCCAGTAACATTATTTATCAACTCCAGTGTAATTTCTGCCTATCTCTATATATAGGCCTAACTACAGAAACCCTACGTAAACGTATGAATGCCACCGTACGTGTATGGGCGGGCGGGTGGGTAAATGCTACCGTACATGCAGGGGTGGGCGGGTGGGTAAATGCCACCGTACGTGTATTGGTGGGCGAGTGGGTAAATGCCACCGTACGTGTATGGGTGGGCGGGTGGGTAAATCACCAATATCACCATACGTGTATGGATGGGTCAACAACACCGTACGTGTATGGGTGGGTGCGTCAGCAACACAGTACGTGTATGGGTGAGTGGGTGAGTCAATACCACCGTACGTGTATGGGTGGGTATATCACCGTACTTGTATGGGTGGGTGGGTCAATACTGCCGTACGTGTATGATTAGGTGGGTGGGTGGGTTAATACCACTGTACGTGTATGGATGGGTGGGTGGGTCGATACCACCGTATGTGTATGGATGGGTGGGTGGGTCGATACCACCGTACGTATGGGTGGGTGGGTAGGTCAACACCACCATTCGTGTATGGGTGGGTGGGTGGGTAAATACCACCTTACGTGTGTGGGTGGGTGGGTCAATACCACCGTACGTGTATGATTAGGTGGGTGGGTGAGTGGGTCAATACCACCCCATGTGTATGAGTGGGGGACATGACTACAAGATAAATAACCCTGAAAAACCTGTTTCATCCCATAGCATGAGTCACAATCAGAACTTCGATCAATGTTTCACTTATCATGTTAAAGTTATCAGATCACTCCCTGCAAACTGCAATAGCTCTCAACTTAGAAGAATAGAAATTGCACATCAATGGATCACAAAATCTAGAGACCCACCTTATCTAAATATAAAATAAACTCTATTTCTCCTTCTTCCACCTAAACAACAAAATAAAAATCATATACATTATTACATAATTTTACGATATAATAGAAGCAGAAGTGATATTTTACTTTTTAAGCGCTTTACAGTTGGCAACACCTCATCCACCTACCTCAAATATGACTGTGTATCCAGTTGTTTAGTGACTGATGAAGAGGCCAGTGGCCTCGAAATATTTCACTATCCAATTCTTTGTGATGTGATTGTGTCTCTTTCTACAGTGTACCAGTCTACCAAGTTTATCAGGTATGCTACTTTCTTTTCCTTTCATTACTACTGAAATTCTAGGCCCAGTGCCCCAAATTTAATCTGTAAATGATCAGTCAAATGATTGCAGAGTTGAAGTTCAAACTATGGATTACATAGTCAATGAGTGCCCATTACGTTCTTTTCAGGGGGGGGGGAGTAGCGAGTCTTGGCCTGAATTTTGCTCTGTGTGACGGGAGATCAATATAATTAAACACCAAGATACAAGTACTTTATACTTTAGATTTTATTTAAACTTTGTTTATTGGTATGTTTTTATACGTTTATTAGTTTGGTGGCTGGCTTTGAAAGTCATACAATAAATCGATATATACTCACACATTAAGTGGCCCTTCCACTCACTTTCTATGTACAAGAGCCTCCACATATAAGATACAGGCCTTCCAATCCACCCCATGATGTCAGACGTACTCACACTCACTTAAAGCATTGACAGACCCTCCCATTCACCCTACTTGTACACAACCAATGTTTAATCTCAACCAGAACAAGCTGGAATGTTGTTTCGGCAGTTCCTATCAAGGTCAATATACTTAAATTCCTGCACAAAAGTATGTTAATCAAATTAAATCAAAACATTATTACCACAATACTTTTTTTACATAGCTTAATATAGGTGCTTCGTAATTTCATGAAAATTAATCAATCAAATAAAAATATATTACACATTGTCATCTAGGGATTCCTCAACATTATAATAGTTTTTTCTAGCAATCAGGGCCGGATTTCCCAATAGGCCCAAGCCTATGGGCGCAAGCTCCAAGGGGGCGCACGGCCGAGAAAAAAAATAAAAAAAATATCTCAAACTAAAAATATACAGCAATAACTTTTTTTAATTTATTTTTAAAAAATCAGGCTAATAAAGCATTCTGATTTTGAAGTTTATTGGAACAAATAATTGTAGGTAAACTATTTTTCAACACTATGTATCAATTTTGTTAGAACATTTATCTCAGACATGGGAGAATTGGCTGTAGGGATGTTATCGAGCGGTACGCATCGTATTGTCATTGCCAGCCCTATGCAACATATTCCTCATATAGAGGAGGGTGACCACCTTAGTAATGCTAAGTAACTACAGATTGCTCCGTGATTCCTCATTGCGCTGGCTGTCCTCATTCTTTCGATTCTTCCGATTCATTCTCTCCATGCTAAAATAACCTCGAATTCCTACGTGGAACGGAACGTTTATTGTTCATCCCTCAATATTAAATATCAAATATAACAAAATTCCTCAAAAGGCTCATTGTAAATTTCTCAAAAAACTTGCAATGATAAAATTCCATCGTGCAGTGGTGTTTAAGCGATTAACATATAGGTCTGATATAATCTTTTAATAAAGGTTTTTTGGAAAGTAACTTTAACCAGAATAGGGGGCAGAAAAATTATTGGACCTAGGGGCGCCAAAATGTTAAATCCGGCCCTGCTAGCAATACATTTTTTACAACGACTAAATAACATTTTTCATTCAAATTAATAACACACAGAGTTACTTTATTATACATATTGACTCCCATAAAAAGAGGGGTTAATCACTTAAGAAGAAAATGTGTTAATCAAATTTGTGGGAGATTTAATATTGATAGCCCTCAAGAAATTACAAAAGAAGGGAGTACAAGCAACCAATTTTATGTTTAATAACACCAACAATTATTGATCAGCCACCAATGTTCCAAAAACTGCTATCAGCGTTGCAGTATCTTGTGCTGACTATGAACGTGACTTTTCTGCAATGAACTTGATAATTACACTATTGAGGTGTTAAGCATAGTTTGTCATGTCTTGCGTATCAGACTTCAGGGACCTCCTCAGAACGGTTTGAATGGTGTTTTTGCTGTACCATAACTACTATTTTGATACATGACAAATCAAAGATAAATATTATTGTAAATAACATTTAAATCTAATTCAGGTGTCAAATGAGTAACACACTTGTTTGATTGCAGTGAGTGTATCACGTGCGAGGGATCCCTAGACCCTTCAAGAGTGTGGTGCTATAAGTGCGTTTGTTGGTTTGTCACCGTCAATGCTCATTTTTTTACATTTGACAAATATTTCATTTGAATTTGTAATTTAATTTTACCTTTAGGTAAAATATATAAATATATATATAAGTAAATATATATAATTATACTGTCAGAGGAGGTAGCAGCACACAGGGTCCTGTATCTGTTGTTGTTACGGATAGGTTCTCTCACATTGTTACGACAGTGTTTTTTTCACCCCCATTGGGGCAAGAGCTTGTTATTGTTGGCAATCGATGCCACCCCTTGTGCTTTCTGTTTTTTAACCTATGCTTAGTTGTTTGTTTCCATCAAAATGTATTGTGGTGTATCCAAATAAAACTGCCCAAGTGCTAATTGTAATTGAAATCTGTAGTTTTTTCATCAATGCTGTTCTAAAAGTATATAGCATTTAAAGTGGATAAGTAGATTATAGATATAGTTGTAAGATAATAAGAACACACAAATTTTCTATCAAAGAAGATTTTTTACATACTATTTATTTGCTTTAGAAGATTGTACAAATTTACATAGGTTTGCTATGCTTGTATATACACTTCATGTTTTTTTATAACTAATTCTTCATTTAAAATTTTGAAACATTAAGTACTCACTTGTATTTTTCATTTAAAAATTGTCAGTAAATTGTGTTTTACAGACATTATTTTTGTGAACATAGTGTTAAATAGGTGGTTCTATTTTGAAAATTAAAATAATTTAAATTGAATCAAGGATTTGTATCAAACTTTACTGTTTTAACAGAAAAGAAAACAGAAATGATGGAACAACAATCAGCTAAATCAACTAGGGAACACTGAACAACAGTAATATTTAAAAATTATCTCCCTTCTGATTAAAAGGAAACAGCTTTTATTGTTGCTGTAGGAATCCCTCATGAAGTGTTTTCTTTTTAGGCTGTTCATACAGTTATGAAACATTTGTCTACACAAATAACAATACCTTAAAGCCGTGTTCACACAGCAGTTTGTAACTAAAAAGTTTGTAATTTTATGTTTGTTTGTAACATAGATGGTTTTAGATATTTTGGTTTCAGTTTCAAACAAAAAAGTTGCAAACAAGTTATGTTTGCGCTTGAAAGTGTTTGAAATGTCTTATTTGAGGTATCAGCTGTTCATACCAGCTGATCAGCAGAAACGATGCACGTGCATAATCAGATATGAAGTTAGGAAAGTTTCAGACTACAAAGTTTGCAACTTTGGTGCACATTTCAGTTTAAAACAAAGATGAAAGGAAATTTCAATATTTTACCAACAACCAATGGAAACGTGAAATTTAGTTTGCAACTCAATGATTTAGTTTTAAACTAGAAAAGTTTGCAACAAATTAATAATTTTTTTGTATTTTTTTTTACAAATTTATAAATCGTATTTTGAAAAATTTCAAACTTTCTTCAAAAGTTGCAAACTGCTGTGTAAATGCGGCTTAACATTATCACAAAATGGCCACATATATAAAAGTAAAAGGAATTTCTTTAAAACTTTATTAATAATGACTTTTTATAAATGCAGTATAATAATCAAAACTTGATATGACTGCAATATGCCTAAATAAAATCCCTGTCTTTGTGTGTTCTGCATCGACAGAAAATGTTCAAACAAAACTAATGGAATTACTTAGTGTTTAGCAATATTATGAATGTTAAACAATTGTTATACCAATTATATATAAAATTATTAAATAATTTATTTTAATTATTTAACTATTTTTTATAAGAAATATTTTGTAAATAATTATTTATTTATTTTTTTATCACGATTGATTAGCTCCCTCCTTGTTAAACTAAGACTGATAATAAATATTTCTGAGAACCGTGTGTGAGCATTGCTCTTTTTTGAAAAGCCTAATTTAGTTAAGCTGGTATTTTCGATCATTTTGTTGTAAACACTTGTAATTTAGAAGAATAACATGTTTGTATTTACAAGAAAGTGTTTTTTTTTGTTTTTAACAATCGCTTTAATGAATGTAATTGTCTAAGACATGGGGTTATATAATATGTAATTTTAACTGAGTGTTGAGCATTGAGCTGGTTTCTTTTGATGCATTTCTTAGCAGCTACAGTGGACATTTGACATAAAAAAGAAAGCACTTAAATAATTTTTATAGCATATGAAATAATATCTAAAACTGATAAATTGTTCCTTAAATGTAATTAATTATAAGTCTAAGAAGGATATAAATAGAGTATTGAAATTAAAAATTATATACACAAAATATAATATTACAATGTAAACACACTTGATATTATGGTTTCGATTTTGTAATGATGTATATCTGGAGAATATAGAGGCATCTTAGAATTTATTATGTAATTGGGAAAATTTAAAATAAAAATGTATAGGGATTATCCCTATACAATACAGAATATATGGTATATCACAAATAAATTTAATACAGAATTATTTTGTGATATACCATATATTCTGTATTAAATTTATATTTATTATCTGAGAGTAATTTAACACAGACAGTATTAAATGATTATGTTTTCAAATAGATTATCAATAAAAATGTATTGAATTGTACGAGCATTCAATCTACAAACTTAATATGTAGTGGTGGTATACTTAGTTACTTTACATACACAACTTTTCCAAAACACACTTAAATGTTGTCTATCTATCTCTCGTATACACCTACAAACATGTTTCTTAGAGCATAGAACAGAGGAGAACAAAACATTGTTTTTCCTAAGTTAACTGAAATTTTATAAGACAATTTTTATTGTAATTGAATTGTTTTTAGTTGCTGCAGTGTGCAGTCAGCATCCACAAACGCTCGCTAAGTACCTGGATCTGTCAGCGTCATATGCAGCATTAGCTTACAAGTAATTATCAGCAGTTAGAGCTTCAGTATGTCCTGAAGTAGCATGGCTGTCCTCTTCTACTTAGTTTAACTTCATTTCAATCCCCAATGTCTTGACAATAACTAAGTGTACAGTATCTAAGTCAGTTAAAATGTCATATATAGTAGATCTACTGTAGTGTGCTCTTTTGTGTCACATTTGGCACTCATATTTCAGCTTTGAACAATTTACCCTTCACACGCAGAAATTATTTTACCCTATTTTAAAGTAACACGTAATTATGTAAAAAAAATAATTGTAATGAAATGTGAAGTTAATTTTTTTTTTTTTTTTTTTGTTTTATAAACATAAAGGTTCATACAAATATACATAAATTTATATTTAAATTAACAATTACAACTTTTAACACTATTTTATTGTAGATGTACATATATACTGGAAAGTACATATATAAAAAATTGTCAACATTTTAGTTGAAACTTTTAACAGTATCTCTCATTTATGATACAATAACTACAACAAAATAATTTAAAAATAGAAAACAGAGAAAAAGAAGAATAAGCGTTAAAGACAATGTTCTTGGGTGGAGTGAGAGAAGGAGGATATTTTTGTTTTAGTGTGTGCAAAGGCAGGAGACGGAGCCGCGCCAATGCACGCTCTAATTGGCTGCTCCGCCCCTTTTCATTTATAGACGATTTACTATCTAGATAGGCTGAGGATGTTAAGACATGTCTAAGTTAATGCAGCACTCTAGCGGAAGTTTTAGGAACTATTATTTATACTGTCGACAGAAATATTTCATTTCGGATATCTTCGTTTACCGCGTTTGAGGCAAAGTAGATGCTGAGTATATATTCGTTTGCCGCGTGGGAAGGGTTAAAATTAAGGCATTACATTTTTTATGCCTTTAACTAATATCTTTCAAATGAATTTAGAAAGAAAATTTTTGTGCAATCCATATATTTCCTTTCTGAAAATGTTTGATTTAACTATATTTTGAGCCTAACATATTTCCGTCAATTATTTACATTGTTGATAGCTCTTTGTCCTTTTGTTTATTGTTACTCTTTCTTTTCTATTATCTAAAATTATATTTTATATTGCAATTGTTATTGAGGAATAATTTTTTCAATTTTGAATGTCCTTGGTGGTTATTAATGCCAGAAATGTGAGCTCCCTTATTTTAACAAACTAGTTGGTCTTGCTGAAGAAGTAAAACAATACTGTCATATGATTTTAACTATAGTAAGTTCCCAAAGTGCAAATACAATTTGTTGTTATATCGTGATAAAATTTCAAATATAAATAATTTTTCTTCTTAAGAGATGAGTTTCTATTAAAGCTAGTAGTTTAAAAAAAATGTAATTGTAATCATTTTTGTTAAAAGAATTAAACAATTGGACGTTTTAGACAATAATTTAGGATTTAATCCTTATTAGTGATACTTAAGTTTTTTTTTATTTTTGTCCAAGATAGCCAAAATATGCATGATATGATTTTAAATTGCACATGGTATTTACATTTCATAAACTTATATTTCATTTTTCAGTTTGTAGATGTATGACTTGATTTAAAAAATAGTTTAATTATATATGTTAGTTTAACATTTCGTTTTCAAAATGGATTCATTTGGCTATTTTCCAACAAGAACTTTATCAGCATATTTACATCAGTCCATCTTTTTTCATTTTAGCATTTTCTATTTCATTAGGATTGCATTTACGATTATTTCATTAACACCGTAAATGTGTGTGAGGGTGAGTTGTACATCACCACTGTATGTGTATGGGTGGGTAGGTGGGTCATTACTACTATACGTGTATAGATAAGTATTTGTGTGTCAGTACTACTGTACGTGTTTTGTTGGTTGGGTGGATCAGTCAGTATCACGGTAATTGTATATGTGGGTGGGTTGTTCATCACCACTGTACGTGTATGGGTAGGTGTAAGGGCAGATAAGATCTGAACGTTAAGAAAATTTTGTAATAACTGTCCATGAATAAAGCATGGTTGTTTTAAAGCAATTTATTCATAATCAACAACACTACTTTCTGTGTTCCTAAATCTGCTTTTCGTCACTACCCTCGAAATAAATTTTGAGTATCAAACCATCTGATTCATTTAGAGAATACAGCCTGACTCCAAACTTCTGTCATTTACTTTTTATGTAGCTACTATTAAAAGTGCAAGCCCTCATCACAGAACAAAAAACTCATCAATAGGTTGGTTGATAGCATGAAATATCTTAGTTAGGATAACAAATTTCAGACATTTTGCTGTTAAAAATTAGACCATTTGTTTTTTTGTTTTTTTTCAGTAGGAACAAGGGGGTGTTGCCTTTATGTTGATGGATGGAGAATTGTAGTGCTAGGTTGTGTTGTTCTTGAAAAATATAGATATCTCAATATTACAAGTAAAATTCTCACCATGTAGTCATGCTCACCATGATTAGCAAATTGAACAGGTTGTCAACCAATAGTCTAGATTTTATTTATTTGTATTCCTCATGTAAGTAGTAGCAGTAGGCATAAAAATGTCAAAAACCCAGGTACAAGAAGGTCCTTCCATTTAGTGTTCCTAGACTTCTCACATGGAAACAGAATTGTGCATACTTTAAGTAAATGAGAAGGATTACATGGATGTAGATGACCTGTGAAGTCTTGTTACTAACTAAGGTCATCTGTTCTTTTGAAAACGCTATTTATTAATAGCCTAATAGCCAGGGAAACTAAGGGACCTACAGCATTACATGGATTCTGAACCATTTAGTATTGGTCTGATTTTCAGCTAATGACAAGCCTGACAGTCAGTTCCCTTTCTTAAAAAAGATCCAGACCCTGACTACCACCTAACACAGACACTACAGACTTCTCTAATAGTGTTCATATTGATGGAAACCATTGAGCAAATCTCATGTCAGTATTAAGAGAACGAAATATAGAACCCATTGCCCACAAATTAGAACTATCTGACACCTTGAATTATAAAATAAACCACAAAAATAAACATCTCCAATTATTCATACATTTAAACTCACAACCTTATACAAAGTACATAAAAGAATTGCGATTGGAAAATTAGTCTGAAACTGAAAACATTTTTTTGTCACTACAGATAGTGGCCAAAAAGACACAAGCACCGACGCAGACAGGTAATTGTACAACGAACAAAACAAAACTAAATGGAATTTGACTGGTATGCAACCGGCAACCTATCACTGATCAGTCAAATTTGACTGGTATGCAACCGGCAACCTATCACTGATCAGTCAAATTTGACTGGTATGCAACCGGCAACCTATCACTGATCAGTCAAATTTGACTGGTATGCAACCGGCAACCTATCACTGATCAGTCAAATTTGACTGGTATGCAACCGGCAACCTACCACTGATCAGTCAAATTTGACTGGTATGCAACCGGCAACCTATCACTGATCAGTCAAATTTGACTGGTATGCAACCGGCAACCTATCACTGATCAGTCAAATTCTACGTGTTAATAAACAAATATGTAACTATAATACTTCAAAGTTAGTCTCTCGAAAAATTATAGTACATTTCCTTACACTACAGTAAAAACAAGTTGATGAGGTGTTTTGTTTCCTCTCAATATGCCCAATACAGAACAATACAGCCAGTAACTAATATTTGAATTATTCATTATTATCATTAGTGAATTCTACATGTATAAGGGGGCTCACATTGGATGTACAAACATAATTAAAATAATATCTTAAACTATTTCAAAGGTTGGATATGTGGATGCATTCTAAATTACACGTATCTATTTAGCATGATAATTGACAATATTTATAACTTTCATTATTCATAATACAAGAGTTGATAAAAATTTGATTATATCTTAAAAAAAGAGCTAACCTAATAATTAATTTAAAACTATTTGAAAATATTGAGCTCATTAAATTTACAAACAAAATTGAACTAGTTATTTAATACTGATGCTGACTTTTAAGAGCCCTAAATGTCGGAATTAAATTGGAAAAAATGTTGATTCAGTTTTTATGACATTGTGTTACTTGATTATTTAGAGAATCTGTAAAGAACTTGTAAATAATTACTTGTAAATGTATTTGGTTGTACTGAACAAATGTAATTTAATTTTGTTGTAACTATACATTTAGTTATGTAGAGTTAGGTTTTACTATCTGCCCATAACATGGCATTATCCAAGCAGTTTTACAGAAATGTGCCTTTGTAGACAGTCCTTCAAGACTTTTTCATTAATCCATTTAACATTGCTTAAAGAAAGTGTTTTGTAAAATACGGTTAGCATTAATCATTATTAATAGTGAAGAATATTGTAATCTGTAAAAGTGTCTTTGCTTTTTGTTTACGTGACTCTTTCCAGGATGAGCCAATTATTTTACTTTTTAAAATTAAATTTCATCAAAGTTAACCTATAGCATGTTATACAAAAGATTCTGTGAAACTATGTACTAATGTTAAAAAATGTTTCATGAATTACTTTTATTGTTAGTAGATTTGATTATAAAACTGTTTATTGTTATGAAAGCACCATGAATTGGTTATATCTCTAGTATCTCTTTAAAAAAAAATCACTTGTAACTTATATCTTATTATTCTGACCATGCTATGGAAAAGTTATTTATTATACAGGAGAGAATAAGTGCTTTCAACTTTCTCAAGAGTTTTACAAAAACTTTTCTCCTAACAGATTACTGCAAGGAAAATTTTAATTTGAAGAAGAAAAATATTTGTTGTTTTCTTTTCATACTGCCATTTTAAAAAGAGATATAAACAATCAAAATGCTGTATATTTTTATCCCAAATCATTGCGATTCTTTTAAAGGACTTTTTGCTTTACGGATGTTTTGCTTTTTGAATACCATTGACAATAACTTCTCACTATGTAGACACTTATATATTAATCATAAAAATACATAGATTATTGTTTTAATTTCATTATATTAAACTTAAAACATGTTATATATAGAAGATTGAGTTTATATATTAGCTCTAATGTTGTGTTTGCTTGTGCATTGTAATAATTATTTTATAGCTTACGAGATTTACAAGCCTCGTTCTATTTGTTAAAAAGGAAATCTATTATAGCATTTAATGTCTGCAAGAAAAAACTTAATTTGTATTGTGTTTTAGGAATAAGGTGGCTGTATTATGTTGATTGGAGATATAAAAATACTGCTCAAAAATGATATTTTTGTTAAGAGTCGCATGAGGTGTTAGGTGTGGGAAATGATCATATCATACTCGGACAGTGAACTGTGTGCTGCTCTCCTCTGTGAGCCTGACAATATGCAGTCTTAGGCTCCGCTGTACTCTAATATGTATAAAGGCATTTATAAGTATTCAACAAAATAATTAAAGAAATTTCTGAAATATAATGAATTAATAATTTTTCCCTTCTTAACCCTCCATCTGGGGATTGATTTTACCCAAACTAGCGAGTGATTTTTGACCATTATTCCAACTTTGTTTAAAAATTGATAAAAAATTGTAAAGTTGCTTGCGTTTGGTATCTTTATGTTCAAAATGAAGTAGGCTATGATATAAGAAAAATATATTTATGCATTCCTGAACAAAATTAACGTAGTAAAACATAATATTAATTTCTAGATGATAAAGATATTATGGTCAGTTTTTATTTATATCCTATGCCTTATCTTAAAGAGTACAGGCTCCAATAGAGAATGTTGTAGACATGTACAACCTTGCTCTAATGAACTTCAGTAAATTCATAGTGTGTTTTACTGAAGAGGTTTATTAGGAAAATGAAATTTCTCCAATCAGTCTATGCTTCAGTTTCCTTTACGCTGGAAGTGCAGTGGCAGCTATGCCTCAATTCGTGACACTGAGAGAAGCGACTAGAATAAGGTTGTTCGTGCAGCAGGGACTTTCATATAGAGAAATTCTGCTTTGTTTAGTATACATTCATTAGTGTACGTTCAGTGATTTCATGAAACCAGAACCGAGCGATTTCAAGAAACTGAGTGATAGGAGTCGAGTTCAGGACCGCACAAGCAAAGCTGACAACCGTTTTTTTAAGGCTGATCGCCTTAAGAAATCGTACTTCACAAGTACAGTACAACCTCAATTATCCGGCAGTCTGTGTCATCCGGTTCGGCAAGTAGATAACAATAAAAATTATTTACAAGATAAAATTACAATTAATCGGTAGGGCCTTTCAGTTTTGAAACGCAAATGTTGTATCCAAGTGTTTCGATTTTGCATTTCGCAAATTGCAAGTGCTGTAGACTAGTCACCCTCTCTCGACAAATGTTGCTTGTTACTGCGTAATAATTTAATGATGCCCCTGAAGATCTGAGCTGGCAATGTTTGTTTACTTTTGTTCAGTGTGGCTGGCTGGAAGAGTCCATTTCGTAAGTGGGGGAAGTGGAACATAAATATCTTTCATATTGTAAAGCTACAGAGCTTGTTGCGTTACATGCAATTTTAAACGCCCTGCTTACACGTGCCGTCTGTTATCAGCTACTAAACGTGTTTCTCCAATAAAACAAGTTATTTATGACTTAAGTTTTATCCAGCTTGACCTTCGCCACATCAGGCCGGATAACCAAGGTTGTACTATATAGAGCTGCAAGCAATTTTGAGAGCAGCTCGAAACATCCAAGCTACTAGTAGAATTGTACGTTGAGAAACAGGCTTGAGCAAAATGTCCATCTGAAGACCTCAAACTAACTCTTGCAGTATCCAACCCATGGTAAATGGCCTGTGAACAGCGCATGCGTGACAGATTCTGTCCCCCTCCATGCACTGCCATATAATAATAATAATAATATAATAATAATTTATTTTTCCAAAATATGCATTACACTTTATACATTACAATTAAAAAACCATTACTTATTAACAGACATATAAGACAAAGTTTAACTAATTTATTTTAAAAGCTTATTAATAATAACTTATGTTATATAAATACTGCAATGTTCTTCTTCACTCTTCATACTCTAAATCCAATTATCAATTCATATAGGACTAATTGGAAATACGAGAGAAGAAATCGACCGTCTCATAATCTAATTTTTTTTTTTTTGGAAAAATAAAAAATATGCACCTCAAAGGCTAGGCCTGTCTGGAGGTTGCAATCTTATTTAATTTACTTTTACCATTTAGAGCTCGTAATATTTTTATGAATTTGATTCTTGAATAATCTAACAAAACGTGCATCAATTAATGAATATTTCTGAATTGACTTTTTCTGTATATGTTCTGAGTCAGTCACTACTAGAAGCATGGATCTGACATTACAACAATGATCCATCTTGCTAGTGTTTACACTGGATCTTTATCCCTAAGATCATTATCCCCCTCCATAGTTGAGGAAACTTTCTTATCATATGTTTCTTATTTCAATAGTTAATGATATACTTTAGAGTAAAATAAAAAGTCAGTTTGTAAAACTTCTATGATCTGAACTCATGATGAATGATATGGAAAATCCATACCCAGTACAAGCAAATTGTAGACTAGTCATTGGTAAAAAATTCCGTTGTATCCTGGGAAATATAAAGTTCAACACGTGTGCAATGTTTGCTCTCACTAAGTATCTCGGGACTATTTTCACACAAGCAGGCTACAGGTTTAAGGATACCTTGGTTTAAATGTTATTTCAGCTTTATTCTACTTGAAGAACGCCTATCTTATTTATATCAATTCAAATTGTTACTTTATTTTATCTCATAATACATAACAATTCTGTTCTAGAAAAGGCTTGGTTACATACACTAAACATTTAACTTATTTTAAATGTCATTTCAGTTTTATTATAGAGCACAATCTTGATTATTCAGCAGTCCATGTCATCTGGCTTGACAGTCAGACAAAAATGTTTTTTAATTACAAAATGGTACAACTGCGAAAGTGTCACCGTTCAGCCTTGCAATAAAAATCTCGGGCAAGTGTGTTGTCAATGCATAAAATGCCCGAAGATCCGAGCTAGCAATTTGTTTCCTTCTGTAACAGAGCGGCTGGAAGAGTCAATTTTTCATATGCGGAAATGGACAAGTTCATTAAGTACACAGCTTCAGCATTGTCGGTCTTTTGTTTACTGTGGCAGAGTGAAAATATGTTCCCATTCATTTAAAGTGGTTTAATTCTAATTACTCTACATCATTTTTAAATCACTAAAATTACACTTATACTGTTTATATATAAATACATAAAACAGTTTACGCTGTTGTTTTTAAAAACCTATATTTTACAAAATACGCGATTTTGACAATATCTAGTAGTCGGTCATGTTCGTCTCGCTGAAATTTGCCATGTCTCCACGATTTGCATTGCATGCAATTATTAGTGCTCATATCTCACTTGCAATCCGATATGACTTACTGAATCTGGTTTTTGTTAGAAAAAAAGTGTTTTATGACTTATATTTCATCTGGCTTTATTAGTTTAGATAGTTTAACTAGTTTTATCTGGCTTTAAACATCTTCGGCTTAACCTTCCGCATTAGGCAGATAACTGAGGTTGTATTATTCTTGGGGAAAAAATCAAAATGTAATTTACCTTACGCCGGGTCTACAGGTACAAACTTATCTGTCAGTCTTGAATGATCAAACAAGTTTAACAAATTAAGACTGTATGTGTGGACGCAAATTTTGACGACTTGTACCTTGTAACCTAACCTAACCTAACCTAACCTAATTTGAAAAACCAGCGAAAGACTGACGAACTGTTCCGTGGCATACAATCAGGACTGACAAACTGTAAATATGGATTTACGTCAGTCAAATACACCAAACGTTTTCTATATTCCTAGAGTCTGTGCCAGTTTATACATTAGATCATTTGTGTTCTCTGCATTTTAAAGTTCTTTTCCTCGTTAATATTTCATTGTTATTTAGTAAAATTTTTTTGAATGTGTTCTATGCAATTGAAAATAGTTTGTAATTGAAAAAATGACGTTGGATTTATGATATTGGTCTCATGACTTTTTTCGTAGAATTTATTGATATTTGTTGTTGGTTTCCATGCATATGGCAAGTAAAATTACAGAACAACTGTGATAGAAATAATAAATCTTAAGTATACGCTGCTCAATTGATAAGTGCAAGGAAGTAGAGCTCAATCCTCCAGACCATTCCAAACAATTCCAATCCAATAAACATCTTCAGTACTCTGTAGTTTTGGCAGTGTACTCTTTTTAGTTTTATTTCTCATATATGTGAGGTGTAACAAGATTTAACAACTTAATGTACGTGGGCCTATCCATATGTAAGTAATTACGCCAGGCCTTAGGTTCAATTTGGAATCCATGTTTATTATTATTATTCTCTTTGTAAGAGCTGTTTGAAATAAATGATTAAATTAAAAAAATGGCAATGTTACTTTTATGGAAAAAAATGTACGGACTATTTCTACCCCATAGGAATGGAATTTCGAAAAATCCTTTCTAAGTGAATCTCTATGGTACAAAAGCTAATTTCCCTCCAAATTTCATCAAAATCTGTTCAATGGTCCAGGATATTTTGTGACAAGTGAGTACACCGTTTTTCGATTAAATACAGGATGTAACAACAAATTTGTCCTGCCTATATATTTTCCGATTCTACACCTAATTTAGACCAGAAAATGAATGATAAGTTTCATTGAATTATGCTCCGTTTAAGGTCTATCTGTCTGTGTGTTTTTTACAGCAAAATTAATAACTCAAAAACGGGTTGAATGACCGACTTGAAATTTTACACAGTTCTAACATTAACACTAATAAACCGTATAAAAATAGCCATTTAGTTGTCTTTAGCCCTTCTAAAACTACGGCCATTTACATGTTTTAAATCAAAATATTTTATAAACTGTTAGGTTCATCAATTTAACATAAAAAAATAATAATAATGTTTAGTTATTTTTAGTTAGAAATATATTGGTACCTTAACTTTTATTGTCAGTCAATTGTTAGGAGTTTTGTTAAAGTATGTATTTTACTGCAAGCATTTACAGCATCCATAGAATGCAGTAAATTATAATGAAAATTAAGGTACCAATTTGTAAAATTGGTACAAAATTATTACAAATCTATTTGTAATAATTAACTAAAAATTATTGTTTTAGTGTAAAATTGCTGAACTTATCAGTTTAAAAGATGTTTTGGTTTAAAAAACTTTAATCAACCACCATTTTGAAATGGCTTAAGATAGCTCAATGGACAGTTTTATACAAGAACCATGCAAAATTTCAAGTCAGCCAATCAAACCATTCTTGGCTTATAAATTGTTTTGTTGTTTTTGGATTCTGAAAATAATTGTAGTCAATACATTTTTTTGCCAAAACTCCGCTAATAGTAGACTTACAATATAAATTACCCCTTAATTGCTCACAACATGGTCTTTTTGAATAGGTCTATTTAATTTTGAAACTGACTGTACTTTTTTATGCGCCCAGACCACTCCCCTCTCGAGTAGCTTTTCCCTACCCTTCCTAGACACGCTGCCACACTGTCCATTAGTTCAGAGTTTGACATTGATTGAATGCGATCGAATATTTCTTGGCCTGGTCTTAAGTCCTGTGCATCGCTATTATCCAGGAGTAATCACTCCCGCTCAAGTGATAGACTTTTGAGAGCGAATTTTGTATGTAAACATCATAAATAACTTGTAAATATGTTCAGAATTTGTGTCCAAATTATAAATGTATGGTTTATTAAATTTTGAGTATGTTTGACATAAAGTTTTTTTGATAATGTGTTAATGTAGTATTAATGTAAAGAACTGTGCAAAATTTCAAATTAATCAGCCAAACCATTATCGAGTTGTTAATTTTTTTTGTAAAAAATACAAACAGACAGACTCTAAACGGAGCGGAATTCAATGAAACGTTATCCTTCATTTTCTGCTCTAAATTAGGAATAGAATCTGAACACACATAGCCAGGACACATTTTTGTTGGTGTATGCTAAAATTAGCTTACTGGGAATATTGTAAAAAATAAAGTTATAATCAACAATAATTTATTTATTTTTAAAACAATTTTTACAAAATATATTTATAATAATCATTTAGGTTTTGGTAAAGAGTAATAGGCTTACATTCTTTAGAAAGTCCTTTGAGAGTGCACCCATTAATGAAAAAAAACACGTGGAATCTTTCAAAGAGACCTTCCAAACCATTTTTTGACTTTCTAAAAAAGGTAAGCCTGTTTTCCTATCACAAAACCAAAACAATTCAACCACCTACCATATTGTGAAATAATAATCAGTTTGATAATAAATATTTAATGTTAAAAATAGATATTTGTTCATCAAACTATTACTTGATGTTACTGATTTATTTAATACACAAATATGAGTACATTGTGCTAAAAAGAAAATATTTGAAACAAATACATTACATTTTAACAAAGAGTTTGCACTTTTACGTCAAGTTTGTGAATATTCTAGAATTTACCAGTACTCTCGATCAACAATTATATCAGACTTGATCCTCACTCCAAATTCATGTACTCATTCTGTGTTCATTGCAAATAACAATAATCTTTTATTTGAGGTGCTTAGCGTGGAATTCAATGTGTTCTTCAATGAAGGAAGCAATGTAGAAGTAACTGTGATCGTAACCGTCCCTCATCTTCAGTACTGCAGGTGCCAACGCATTCTTGCACGCTGCCATGAAGTTCTCAGGTAAGAGGTAACCCAAGGAGTAAAATTTATCAGCTGCACCCTTTAAAATTTCACCACATTATTTATATTGATTGAACACAAAAACAAAACAAAGGATTTAAATTATCAACTCTCTGTACATCCACTGTAAACAACACTACAAAATGGACTACCATGACTTCATCAATGGTACTATCAGTGCTTTGCATTACTGATGATGCATCAAAATTTTGACTAGTTCTGAGTCAAATTGATTTTTCGATGCACATCCCAAGTGGCAATTTCGGGTAATCGGTAGCAAATCAGATGTAAAAGGTTCTCAAATCATTAAATAGTGGTGGTTTAGAGAGTAATGAGTTAGGATTGTGTGTGATAGCTGATGCTGATGATATGAAACAACGACATGCAGAAAAACTCATGTTGTGAGATACAGTAAGCTCTCTTTGGATCATCGTTCCCTATAACATAAACTCATGTTGAGACAACCTTACTTGATATCATAATTTCATATCATGGAAACTAGTGTTGTGAGTAGCATTCTAACTCTTTCAGTGCCAATGACTGATTTATTGCACATGTACTGTTAGTGATTTTTTGCTTTGTATAAATGTGACTTTGTTTCATTCTTATGTCCAACACAACCGTTTGTATATAAGACACTAACTTAGGTACTATTGCCAATAGTACAGCCGGTCATGACTTTGAGTTGGCCCAGTTGTGGTGGTATAGACCACGCCCGTTGATTTCAGTGACAAGTGTTTCATGCACCACAAGAGAGAATTGTAAATCAATGATTAATGTGTCAGTCTGAATTGCCTCACGTCAATTTTGTATCTGACAATCGGTGACTAACTGTCCCAGCAGTATCTCGATGCAATCCACAGAGATGTCAGACTTGCCTTGACTGCCCCTATTGTGTTCTTATTTATTTTTTAATGGGTTAATACTTTACTTTCAATTTACGGTTAAGAAGTAATTATATAAATAAGGAATTAATTAAAGAAAGTTATTACATAAAATAATCAATTCCGTAGAATATAAAAAGAAGAAATAGACCGCCTTAAGTCTCTAATTTCAAGGCACATATCTGATTTTCATGTTTGACATGAATGTAATGTAAATTAATTAATATTACATATATGTGTTTACATGTTTTTGCAATATATAACAATAATACTTATAAGCAAGACATGTTCCATATTATTTGCTGCTCTTAAGAATTTGTTTTAAATTTTTATTGCTGGAAAATTTTCCTCCCTATCCCGTCTAGAACCTAAAAATCTCCTCCATCCATTCCTTATTTAATTAGTGTTGGTAAATGAAATAAGTACTTCAATTTTGTAATAAATTGATATATTCCTTGTGTACACCTACTCTTACATGTTTTATAAACAAAGTTTTACCAAACTATACAATTCAAAGTCAGCTGTTTTATTTGCTTAAAATAAAACAACTTCAGGGAAATAATAACAGGGATTGTTAATCCTTGAATTAATATTTTAAAATTTGTCTCTGATTTGCAATATTTACCATTGATTAAATATAAGATAATGAAAGTCAATGAATCAAGACCTTTTGGCAAAGCTAGCTTAAAATATTTGTAGTCAAATATTGAAATCGTAATTTGGTTTCAGAATGCCGTAGCGATTTTAGTTTTCTTCTATATGAATCTACAGGCTTGACAATTGATTTTAATCGATCCTTTCAGTAGGAACGACATTGTTAGCTGACAAACGTTTCTGTTGTCACTGTCTGGACTGGATTTCCGTTGCCATTAGATGCATCGTGACATTCAAACAGCAGTTGTATTCTTATTTTGTAACTTGTTATTGCTTGTATGCCATAATAATTATGTGCAAAGAAGGAAACATACGTAATAGTAAACATATTAGAAACACCCAATTGTATTAATTTTGCGTCACAAAAGAAGTGACGTTGAAGACGTATTAGACATCCCATATAACTAGATTCAAAAATAGTGTATTTGTTTAGGTTTAGTGCAACAATTTTGTTTTATTCTTTTGATAATTTAATTATTTTTAAAATATATTCATGCAAAAGAAATTCTCTATATATTTTGGTATTGTTTCAGGGTTTTCTGTAGCTTTTGTTGACAGCAGTCCAAATTTTGAAAACTATTTTTGAAGGGTAAAAAATTGCGTTCAAAGACATTAGGAACTTTAATTAACTAATATACTTTTATAATAAATCATTATTTTGAGTTCTTTTCTGATTTCTGGGATATGTATCATGTCTTTGTATAAATTTACTATTTTCTATGATTTTTTCTGAAATTCTTACAGAAGGATCCAAAAGCCATTATTAGTTTTAGATTGTATACAGTACACTTGGAGGGTTAAAAATGTTCATATTGCCGATATAATGTCGATATTACAAATTATAAATAACAAATACCTGATCAATGAGTATATCAAGAGGCGGTCCGTCATATGAAGAGACTAGGCATGTAGCGTCATACTTTTTCCATTGTTCTTTGTTATCTGCCCCTAGATAGTTGGTGAATGCTTTTTCACCCCAAGGAACCTCACTGGGGTTGCAGATGGGTGCAAAGGCTGATACTGATAAGTATTTGTAAGGGTTCTTCAGAGCACAAATCAGGGCCCCATGACCTCCCATGCTAGAAAAAACAAGTAATGTATATATATACTATCAATATACAAGAAATATATCCAGTTATAAACACAAACCCAACTATACAGGGTGTCAATTAGGTCCTGGGGCAGCTTAATAATATTTTCACCGTTACGAATTGAGATAGAAAACTTTACATGTAGTTAACGGACATCATAAACGTATTCTGTTGACCGCTACGTATCCCGGGGGACGGTCCACAAGGAGTCGGAAGAAAAGTTTTAAATAGGAGCGTGGGTCAAGTTGCATATCAAATTTAAGGTCTTTATTATTAACCCTTAAAACGCGGCATACGGATATATTAGTATAATGAAAATAGCTCTAAACGCGACATACTGGTATAAACGTATTATTGTAATTATTTTTTTTTTATAAATAATTATTCCTGATAGAGTCGAGAGTGATCACATATGCCTTAATATGTTTATTTATAACTGAACAGAAGCAAACTGGAAAAGATATTGCACTACACAATGTTAGAACAGCTGTTATGCTTATTACGTAGTTGCGTCAGCTGACACGCGGCGCGGCATTCGGATATGACCGTACAGCGCCAGGCTTGACCTCTGTTGTCTTCCAGTGTTAGTCAGAGCTGTCCGCCGTACTTGTTTACTTCATAGTAACCTCTAAACGTTTGTTTACATTATTATTGTTTATATTTGATTGTTGAGTTTTTTTATTGTTTATATGTTGAGTTATTGTAGTTAACTGTAAATATTGTAAATAATATTATTAAGTGTTACTTGTTAGTTTATTGTAAAACAAACTTTAGCAATGGCTAATCCTGACGACAGTGATTTTGACGATTTTATGGTTGGTGCAATAGACTGTACTTTTTCAAGTGCAATTAATGAACTATCAGATAATAGTGACCTTTAGGACGTATTAATTCACAATGAGCCTACAGAAAGTGAATCTGATGTTGACGACGAGGACATTCAACCAGCAGTCCAAACACATTCCAGGTGAACCTAATTGGCTTAACGTCACTGATAATGACGCAGGACCTAGCAATGTAATCCCTATTTATAATGTAAATGCTGGGCCTTGTTTGCCCTCACATTTCAATGAAAGCTCAAAGCCTCTTGAGTACTTTCAACTGTTTTTTAACGATGATATTGTAAAATACATTTGTGATGAAACAAATTGGTTTGCAAATATAAAGAAAAACAAAGAAGGATTTTCACCCAAATCAAGAGTGCACAAATGGAATGATATAACCTCTACTGAGCTAAATGCTTTTTTGGGTACAGTTATAAATATGGGCCTAATGGCTCTACCCAGTATTGAGTCTTATTTCACTACTATGTGGCAAGGAAACATCCCTTTCTTCCGTGATGTTTTTACAAAGGATGAATTCATGGACATTTTCTGGAATGTGACTTCAATCACCAACAAGGCCAAGAGGATGCTAGGCGTAAAGATTTCTTAATAAAACCGATTGTAGATCGGTTACACATGATTTTTACACATGAGAAAAATATATAGTCTATTTTACATACCCTCTGATTTTGTTGCTGTAGATGAAAGCACAATTTTGTTCACGGGAGTTATAAGTTTTAGAGTGTATAACTCTATGAAGCCTTCCAAATTTGGGACAAAAGTATTTGTATTATCAGAATGTAAATATGGAGTTATTTACAATTTTATGCCTTACTATTGAAAACAGACAATTATTCAGAATTCTTCTCTCCTGAAGACAACTCAAATCGTAAAAAAGCTTTGTGAATCAGTGGCAATGAGGGATCCTTATGCACTGACCCCAGGCTTGCGCGTGTATACGGACCGTTATTACACCAGTCCAGAACTTGCTGATGAGCTTATAAAAATGAAATGTAATATAACCGGTACCGTTATGAATAATCGTAAGGGATTGCCTAAAAATCTAAAAAAGCATAAACAAAAAATGAAAAAAGGAGATATTTTATCAATTCGGAATGGGAATAAATTAGTGTTGTCATGTAAAGACAAACGTGTTGTGACAATGTTGAGCACTAAGGGCATGGGTAGCAAAAAAGACACAACAGAAATAGTGAGCAAGTGGCCTAACAAGCCACCTGCGAAGAAACCAAACGTAGTGCTTGATTACACTAAGAATATAGGTGCAGTTGATCGTAGTGATCATATTGTCGCATCATACCAATTTATGAGACGTACCTGAAAATAGCACAGAAAAGTATTTTTTTGGAAGTTGAAAATTGCTATTATAAATTCCTACTTACTATATAAAATAGTACAGGAGAGGTGTCTAAACAAGCCTCTTACACACAGAGCTTTTCGGCTTGAACTGGTACAATCACTGGTATCTGATCGTACCACAACCAAAAAAGCGAGGACGCCACCCTCAGGGACCAGAAATGCAGATTAGATGGGGAGCTGCACTGCTTGGCAAGAAGGGAAAAGGGTCCATACAGGTGCACTGTTTGCCATAAAAGAGGACTGCGCCGTGAAACAATATATTTTTGCAAGACCTGTGTGGAGCATCCCACACTTTATCCTGACATATGCTTTGAAGAGTATCAATCACACTTTGCAAAATTTCAAAATAAATACTATAGATTTGATTAGTTTATTAGTAGATTATTGATTGATTTTTTATTGTAATTTATATGTTTTTAATAACAATATCTTTGTACTAATTGTAAATAATGTAGTTTTTTGCCAAATGATTTTAAAAATGAATTTTTACATTTTGTCACATTACTTATATATATTAAAATAAATCTGTATAACATGTTTTTTTATTATTTGAATACCCATTTACTAGAAAATAAATGTTATATTACTTGAATACCCATTTACTAGAAAATAAATTTTACTTTGACAAAATTTAAAATAAAAAGTTAAATGCACATTAATGACTCCTAGGCCAAATTCTATTCAGCGTTTTAAGGGTTAAAATACAATGCTAACCTGACCTCAAATAGTTGATTCTAGCCAAAATGACAGGTGATTGAATAAGTTGTATTACCAAACCAGACCAACAATTGCAGGTTATTTTTTAATTGTCTCTAAGCTTATATATGTTGCAATTTCCTCGTAGTTAATTTTAATTAAATTCTTAACTGTTGCGTACTACTTACAGCATTACATTTCATTTAGCAGAATTGTTTAATTTTTCAAAAACTTTAAATAAAATTTTTCTACATGAAAAAATATATAGAATCATACCCTAAGAATAAATAAAATGTTACTAATTTTTTAGTCTTTGGAAATGTGTCACTTTATAGAATTTTAGGGTGTATTACACTTCATATTGGGGAAATTTCCAAAATACTACGCACCGTTTTTACTGACTGAACCCACATTAATTGTTGATTTACTGGCATTAGAAAGTTTTCTGAGAAATAATCAAAAAGTACTACGTCAAAAAGTACTGAGACATAATCAAAAGAACCAGGAAACGATTTTAATAAAGAACCAAACCAATATAAAATGGAACTGACCCATCACTAATACAAAGTATAAATAGTCATAATAAACCTTTAAATTTGAGAACATTGTTCATATTATTTGTTAATAAAGTAGATCTTAATTTACCTGTGTCCCATGATGCTCTGCCGTTTGCTGTCCACTGGAAAATTAGCTGCTACTAAATCAGGTAACTCTTTAGAAACATATGAGTACATTCGGTAGTTTTTTGACCACGGTTCTTGTGTTGCATCCACGTAGAAGCCTGCACCTGTACCTAAGTCCCAGCTGTCATCCTCGCCAGGAATGTTGCACCCTCCTAAAAAGCAAGAATTTTAGAAATTATATTCATTTTTTGTATCATCCATTTATAAAGATTTAATATAACAAAACAAGTATTTGGGTGTTTGATACTGATGTTGATGGCTAAATAAATTAGTAATACAATAAATACAAATAAAAAATGGCTAATAAAATTAGTAAAATAATTAGTAAACTTCCAACAAACAAAAATAATAACTTATTTACCTACTTTTCATGGGGTAATGTAATTTATATTTTAATCTCAAACAACTTATGATTACAATTAACCCAATGAAAACTAGGCATCTTTTGAAAAATTTTTGCGTCATATTTATATGTGTAGTTCATATTTTTTAAATCTTATAATTCAGTCTAGAGCCTACATAAGTATTACTGTATTACATGTAAAAATAATATTAATAGTAGCTATTATGAATAAAAATTACTTGGGCTGGTATCTGGACAGACAATTGCAAATCCATGCTTGGCTGCGTACTTCTGAGCACCTGCCTTTTGTACAAAGTTCAGTTCATTACACTCCAGTCCAGAGAGCCAGTAGATGACAGGAACACTTTCTGTCTCGGCTTGTGGCGGGAGGAAGATTGCAAACTTCATGGAGCAGTTCGCCTCAGTACTGCAATCAACAGGTAGGGACCATTCAATATTTGGTAATTGTCTAACTTATAAACATTTAAAAATTCATCTTAACAGAGTATAAAACTTCTATATTTATCAAGCCCATGTTAGAGCACATATTTGTTATAGGCTAAGCTTGTCCCTTTATACTTATTTGGAATTAAAAGCCTACTGTCTTCTCTACTAACACTGACAGTAGGCTTGTGACTAACCGGATTAATGTGGTGGCGAACCGATCCTGATAGCATTAATTCTGTATAAGCCGTAGTTCTAGGTTAAGTTGTTTGTCCAAGGACTGATTACCTTTCAAATGTCAATGATACTTAAGTTATGCGTATTAGATTCAGTATGCACTTTTATAATTAACTTGTATTATTATTAGAAATATGATCTGTTATTGCTTCTTCAAAGTTGATAATCCAATTAATTATAAATCTAGGCTATGCTTGTTAAAAATTTTAGTTCAAGTTTGCTATTTTTAGACATGGCTATCACACTGTCAAACAGCCTGAGGTGAACAGTTTGAACACCTGCTACATTAAAACAGATGTGTTTTAAGAATTTGGGTTAGTGTTGACTCATGTAACGAAAAACAGGATAAGAAAGTAAATAATTTTATTATAGTAAATTCGTCTTTTACTCTGTTAAACTAAACGTAGAGACATTTAGTATTCATCATTGTATTTCTATTTTTATTCCCTTTAAAATGAGGGGTCACATGATAGAGGTTTGCATTTGAACATTTTTTACTATAATATTGAAGTACAAACTATCAATGTACGTGTATGAGTGGGTGGATGGGTACTATCATTGTACGTGAATGGGTGGGTGGGTGGGTACAATCATTGTACGTGTATGGTTGGGCGGGTGGGTACTATCACTGTACGTGTATGGGTGGTCGGGTGGGTAAATACCACTGTACATGTGCGAGCGGGCGGGTGGGTCAATACCACTGTACGTGTATGGGTGGGTGGTTGGGTCAATACCACTGTACATGTATGGGGTGGTCGGGTGGGTTAATACCACTGTATGTGTATGGGTGGGTGGGTGGGATATTGAAAGATATTGAAGAGGTAGGGTCATATAAATATTTTGTAACAATGACTACATTCGCTCATATACACTCATTCTAAATCCATATTCGCCCATATCTTGACAATCAGCGTCTTATGAATAAATAAATAAATGGTACTAACCCACCCACCCACCCATACACGTACAATGGTACTAACCCTCCCACACACCCATACACATACAATGGTACTAACCCACCCACTCAACCATATACGTACAATGGTACTAACCCACCCGCCCACCCATACACGTACAATGATACTAACCCAACTACACACCCATACATGTACAATGGTACTAACATAGAAAAGAGGGGAAATAAAAAATATGTTATAATGGGTATGGTCAAGGTCTCACATTGATATCTAAGCCCGTTTAAATTATATCCAGTTGTGGCAGGACATAAAACTCACCCTGTATATCTGGTTACAGTAAAATATTATTTTCATAAGATTTTAATCTTTTTGAGACCGTCCTAAAATACAACAGAACCGACACCAGGACCAAGCCATTTTTAAGTTACCCTCAGTGAAATAGCTATATTTTGATAACCATAAATTATACTTTCTTGAATCTTTTTTTATTTGATAGAATATAACATGAGCTTTCAGATTATATTAATTTCAGCTGGAAATGTGTAAAGGTAACAATTATACATCACTTATAAGTTCAAAATAAATTTTAAAACCAAACAAAAACCTTTTGTCGAGCCACCATATGTACCACCTTAGATTCTGTATATACTTTTATAACTAACTAATATTATTATTAGAAATATGGGATCTTTTCTGTTAATTCACTACCACCACTTTTTTTGTTTCCGTTAATTCACTACCGCTTCATTACTATTCTATTGCTCTAAAAACTGTCCTCCAATCATTTTTATTCTGTATTATTCCTTATCCGCTTAAAACCAGGAATATTACTGGTTTTATCTAATCACTTTCCAAGAACTTACACATGAAAAAAGCATGTATTCATTCGGCGGTAAGTCAACCATTGGATTTACCAGTTTGTATCAACTTTAATAGCCACCTAACCTAACCTTAATTGTGATAAAAAAGTAATGGTAGTGAAATAATGGAAAAGGTCCAAAATATGATATATTATTGTTTCCTCATGTTAAAAAAATGTTTTAAAAACTTCTTATGTTAAAAAAATACTGAGAAGTAAAATTACAGATTTCTTTGTAACAAATATGTTTCTAAATAACTGTAAAGTTTAATTCGAGAGAAAATTTGCAGTTAGGAACAATTGACATTTATTCAAAGTTCAATGAAACCCCTAAAAACTGCAATTTTCAAGCAATGTTAGTTTTGTCATACTAAACATGCAAAAAATAACTAAACATTGTTCCAAGTATAAACTGAGGACACAAAAGACATTACAAACAATCAAATAAGCAGGCTAATCACAAAGAAAATACAATGTAAATAGCACATTTCACAATGTAAACACGACTTAGCATCCGACATCAACAGCTGTTGTCTATACATGGCGGTAGTAAGGACCATAGCAACGTTTAGTATTTTATATTTTAATACTGAAATTTGATGACACACACACAAACTTTCAGGCATGTACTTAATAAAATCAGAATATTAATGTTTATACTCTAATTTTGAAAAACACATGGTTCAGAACCATATTATATTTTTCACAGTAAGTGAAAAGGTTCATAATACATTTCACAGCTGTTAAAACTAAATACATTTAAACATTCAAACCACATTTAATCCATCAAATTCTTTAACTCGAATTTGATTTAGTTACTGTACTGTTTCAGAGGTCTATCTGTCAAGTTTTATGTAATGGATCTCCTTCACTTCAGCACTCCTTATCCTTGGAACCTCCAAAGGGGACATGGTCATAACAGCCCATTCATAGCCAGCTGATAAAAATCCTAAGTTTCATAATTATGTCATTGGGTGATTCTGGGATCTTTTCTTACACCTCAGATGCATTTATATCATCAAGAAAAAGAATTAATTATGGCTAGGATAGATATAGTATGAAAGTGTATTACTTGATTTGGGATGTTTAATGTTTTTAATATTGTAATTAATGTACTAGGAGATATGGACATCAGCAAACGTACCTAAGTCAGTTCCACTAACAACTTACAGTAGCAAACAAATACAGGAACAACACATTTTCACAAATTTTCAGTGCCACTGGCACTTTCATCAGGTGAGTAGAAACAGCCATAATGCAATATGTGAGAAGTTTCTATTCACAAGATAAAAGTGCCAGTGACACTGAAAATTTGTGAAAATGTGTTTTTCTTATATTTGTTTACTACTGTAAGGTATTAGTGGACTTGTATTTTTAAATATGTTTGCTGATGTCCTATCTTTTCTAAAAAAATTTAACAATTGCTGACAAAGTGGTATTTCTCATATACTAAATATGCCAATGAAAAGCAATTATTCATAAATATGCGTGGATGAAGGTGATTTGATAAATGCAATGCAAATGAATAAGGAACTGAATTGAAAACAAGCAATCATCCTATCCACTATTTTGTTCAAATTCATTCTCACTTATGCTTCAGTATATTGCATTTTCTCCAACTTTATTCATCTCTTGACTTTTTCAAAATGTGAATAGGTTTTACAAATGTGCAATTTTTATCTGATTTTGGCTAATAAATTTGTGAATACACAACAAATGTTTTTAATACTGACTTTGCACATTCAAGTGAGATATAAAACTAACGGTTTGAAGATTCATCTTCTCCTGAATATGAATTTAAAATCATATTTTCGAAAAATTAATATTTTTCAACTGTTTTAAAAAATAGGCACTAGCCCAGGAATTAGTATATTGGAGAGATAGGACATCACCAAACTTACCTTACTAGCAAACCTTTTGTGTAGTAGTAACACACACAAAATAAACACATAATCTCACAAATGTTCAATGGCATTGGCCAGTAGCGTAGCCAGGAATTTCGTTCGGGGGGGGGTCCAAAACCAGGGGGATCCTGGGGTTTGTGTTGTGTGTTATTTGCCAATGAGTTCACTGGTAAAGGCAAATACCAAAAATTGGGAGCTTTAGTAACTATACCATATAGAAACGGGAAAGACGCAATAGAAAAGCTCACCTCTCACAGCAACTCTGGGTACCACAAATTTTCATGTATGGCTACTGAAAACATTATGAAGGTCGATTCTCTGGCCGAGTAGAAGGCATCAACGTGAAGTTGGATTCACAGGAGAAGAAAGAAAAAGAACAAAACAGAATTTCAGTCAAGCCTATAATTGACACAATCATATTCTGTGGAGGAAATGAAATACCTCTTTGGGGACATCGGGGCAGTGGGCCACTAACAGCCGAAAAACCTTTAGAAAAGGAGGGTAAATTTCGAGCGTTACTCAGGTACAGAGCAGTCACCGATGAAAGATTTTATTCATATTTAGCATCACTCTTCCTCTTTCAAAGTACCTCCAAGAACGTGAAAGTGACATATTATCTGCACTTGAATTTGCTGATCTCACGGTTGAACGACTGAGGGTACCCCATTCGGTAAAATTTTTGAAAAACAGAAGACTAAATATAGGGTTTTTAATTAATTTTAACACTTCGTAATCGAAAAAAAACTTCATCTTTCAAATAAATCTTTGTTAAATTCATGATTTTTCAATATGACAACAACATAAATATAGTGTTGAAGTTTGTCCGGAGGTTCAAACTCTGTCAAAGAGATGAGTAAGGCTAAAAAAACAACAGTGTATAGTATTGATTAAAATATATTTATAACCTTTTTACATTATGTAATGAATAGGAATAATTAACAAAATAATACAATAATAAGTTACAGCACTAATCTCCTATTTCCACTTCTGACCATCTCATCGATAACTTCGTCACTGTTGATTGGAGCTGGATAGTGAATTGATAGTAGAGCAAGCCCATTTAATCGTTCATTACTCATAGAATTCCTCAGGTAGCTTTTAATTCTCTTGAGAGATGAGAAGGATCTCTCTACCTCTGCTGTTGAGACGGGTAATGTAGCAAGCACCTGCAACAGAAAAGTTATTAGTAGTTATTTCCATTTGATTTCTTTTAGTTTCGACCAGAAATCATTATGGATTATTTAGATTTTTTAAAGTTTTATTTTCGTTAAATTTTTTTACTGTTTGTATTTATAAATCGTTTTGAATTAAATATTTTTCAATAGTGTATCTAAAAAAAACCGTGTTAAAAATATGTATCGTTCCAACAAACAAAACTACCAAAATCTATTTGTATAGGCCTACTTAGTTTTATAATAATAAATAGTTACCTGAAGTAAGTAGTTGATAGAAGGGTAGAAGTTTTTGTCGCAGGTGTCTAGAACTGACATGATTTTCTTGGGAATTTCAGATTCTTTTCCATTTTTCCATTTCGTACTCCACAGCATATACTCTGCCTCGACCTCACAATCAGACCACTGACTATCGTAAAACAGTTTCAGTGTTTTCAGTTTGTGGATATTTGTTGGTTTTGTATTCTTTGGGAGTAAACAATCTAGAGCTTCTAGAATATCTCTGTTTTTCCCGAACCGGTCAACCAAACTTATAATCAACGAATCGATGCAAGGTATGAATAATGACCGACGATAATATTCCTCAGGAGTAGAGTAAGGGGGGTTGTCTCTTTTGGTTTGCTTCCCCACTTGCCGGGGCACAACAATTGCTGTTCCAAAATTATCTTGAGACATTTTTTCAGCCTTTTCAAATAACAAAGTGAATTGTTTAATATCACTGCTACCTTCAATTTCAGACAGGCTACGCAAGTCCTTCAGTCGTTCAACCGTGTCATCAGCAAATTTAAGGGCAGACGATATGTCACTTTCAGGTTTTTGGAGGTACTTTGAAAGAGGAAGAGTGATGCTAAATATGAATTCACACACCACCATTGCAACAAGGAAACTTCCTTTTTCAACAGAGGCTAGGAGATTGGCAGCTGAAGACGATATCACTCTACTAGAAGTAGATAACTCTTGCAGAGTAGCAACGATGGCTGGAAAAACTTCAACAAATGTATTGACCGAATCTTGTCTTTCGATGAATCTTGTGTCACACAGGCGAAGGAGGCGCGTTTTTTGAGTTTGAGGTACAAGATTCTCAATATGTTTTTTTAGCATATCACCACTTTGAGTATTATTTCTCATCATATTGGCCACTTCATTTATAGCTCCCAAACAATTCCTTATGTAAGGGATGTTTAAGGAGTCACTCAAAACCAAATTCAGTCGGTGTGCAACACAGTGCACATAAATAGCTTTGGGGTGTGATTCCCGTAATCTTTGATGTACGCCAGACAAATGCCCACTAAACGTTGAACAACCATCGTACCCTTGACCAATGACTTTATCCATGTTGAGACCTACACTTGCACAAATGGTTAAAATATTTTCGTATATGCTCTCAGCAGACAAATCAGTTATGTGGGTGAATGCAACGAAGTCTTCTTTCAGGATCGGTTTGTTTTCATTCGAAATGTATCGGATGCAAAGTGAAAACTGCTCTTTTCCAGACACATCAAGCGTTTCATCTCCTAAAATGGAAAAACAATCTGCACTATTTACAGATTGAACAACTTTTTTCAGTATAAGTTGTCCACAAATGTCAATAATTTCATTCTGAACTTCAGGACTAATATAGGTTGCATTTCGTGCACTATTAAAAATGTGGTTTTTTAAAGTTTCATCAGTAACTGCTCGGTACCTGAGCAAGGCTCGAAATTTGCCCTCCTTTTCTAAAGGTTTTTCGGCCGTCAGTGGCCCACTGTCCCGATGTCCCCGAAGGGATATCTCATTTTCTCCACAGAATATAATTGTGTCAATTATAGGCTTGAGTGAAGCTCTGTTTTGTTCTTTTTCTTTTTTCTTTTGCGAATCCAACATCACTTTGATGTCTTCTACACGGCCAGAATCTACCTTCATAAAGTTTTCCGCAGCTAGACAAGAAAATTTGTGGTACTCAGAACTAAGGCTCCCAATTTTTGGTGTTGGCCTTTAACAGTGAATTCATTGGCAAATAACACACAAAACTTACAATAAGTTCCATCCTTAGCCTTAGAATAAGCCAGCCAATTGAATCTTTTTAACCAGGTGCTCTGGAACTTTAATTTTTTATTGTTGATGGCGGTTACTGGAAAAACAAAACTCTCATCTGGATAAAATAAATCGTTTAGTACTTTACTTTTCAAACCCATAGTTTTAGAAAACTCTGTTTTGGAGTGAAATAACAGGTCAGAAACTACGCCAATATCTACAGAGGTTAGGCCAATAATGCTTACTTGAGATTCTGTAGGCCTACTTGTACTGGATTGGTCACGAGACGATGAACAACACGGAGTTGGAGTAAGCGTACTGCTTTTTTCTTCTATGGAGCCAACAGTGGTTTCTTCTATCTCTCGTGGCAACAATGAAACTACCACTTTTTCACTTAATTCCGAATCCGTTTTTAAAGTTTTTGGTTTGAAAAACTGGTCAATCGTTCTCTTACTCATTTTTAAAAGAAGCAATAAAGCAAAAAAGTGAGAAGTACAATAAAAACTTGATTACTTAACGTTAAACAAACAACAAAAGAACAATTCACATCCCGGCACTGTCACTAGAAAGTACAAATTAGCTAATTAGCTGACGACACGACAGAGGTCACTACCTCAAGCCTCAACTACACGCAAATCTTCGCAAACACAAGCAAATCTTCAGCTGTAATCGTAATGGCGGACAATAGACCGACCTGACAGGGTAGAACAATGAATCCGTGTTACCACTAGCGGCTGGCGTGCGAACTAGACTTACTGTGACAGTCCATAGTCGTAACTCGGCCAGCTATACAAATACCGCCATTACACTACACTACCCGAGCGGCCGAGCCCAAACGGATCGTTTGATAATTTATGATTTAAACTTAAACAAAACGACAAACCTTTTTTTAACAATGGTATGATAATTTAATGTTCGTAGACAAGAGTAATGATAAAGATAAAGAAAAGAGTAATCTTTCTTTCCCCTGCTCCATGCTTAGTTATTTTTTAATATGTCTTAATATTTCGGGGGGGGGTCCAGACCCCCCAGACCCCCCCTTTGCTACGCCACTGGCATTGGCATTTTCTTCAGGTGAGTAGAGAGAGAAAGAGAAAGATAGAGAGACTGACATGGCTTCCACTATTGCTCGGTAGGTGGCTATGGTAGGGGTGTTTACTGGTGGGGGTTGTACATCCATAGGGCAACACTCAAAAAGGTATAGGATGCAGTTTTTCAGTTAGTATATATATATGAAGTTTGCTGATGGGAAAGGGGTTGAGGGACGTTCAGATTAGGTAGGTCATGGGATTTTGTTATCCATTGGTGTGCTAATTCCATTCTTCGGAGTTGGGAACTATTGGCATGGGAATGAAGCAATCTGATTACTTTAGTGGTGGATTTAAAGTACACCACTAAAGTAGTGGAAGCCCCTTCTCTCTCACTCACTCACTTGAAAATTTGTAAGATTATGTGTTTATTTTGTGTATGTTACTACTACTCTGGTGTTGCTGAACTTGTCTTCTAAGGTAAATTTGCTGATGTCCTATCTCTCCAATATACCATTTTAAAAAATAAAAATTTCTCCAAAAAACTATGTAATATTGAATAAAACACCCGAGTGAAGTATTGCATTAAATGTAATCTTCTGTTATAGCCTATTTGAATATTTCTTCAGATTTTGGAAAAGTCAAACTAAGAGGATTCCACTTAACCAAAAACACTAATACTCCGTGAACACTCTTAATAATTCAAACATACTTGATATGACAAAGTATTTTTCGTTCATACTTATACACCTTCAAAATAAATAGGATCCACTGAACCGAAAACCAAACAATGTGTAAAGTTGACTTAAACCACTCAGGGAGGGTTCTAAGTAATATTCACAGTTGCAATATGGGATTGCATGTTGTGAAGATATATACATGTCATATATTCATAAATTAAAACCATCTCAATATTTTATTGTCAGAATAGTTTAGAGGAAATCTGAAAATAAAGTTCTTATAGATTATCAATTTAACATGTTCTTATTTTTCAGGTCTTGCATCTGTTTTTAAAGAAGTCAAAACTAGACACAGATAATTTGATTAATGATATGAGTTCAGATAATATGACATTTGCCGATGTTGAAGCTCAGTGGCTAAGGCTTCAGACTGCAGAGGGCAAGGTCCAAATCCCCAAATGAGCATACGGTCAGTATTTTACTCATTGAATTAAGTTCACACACAGGTCTGCATGGCCCTCAACCCAACTAAACTAGCGAGTGAAGTTTATAAAAAAATTGATTGAGGAACTGTTAATTCATTTTTATACATTCCTTTAAATTTCTAAGCCAAACATATTTTAATCAGCTTCCTTCAGCTTTAAGGCAAAGTTTAAACCTACTGGTATTTTAAAGGCGTTATTGCTTGGCTTTCTTAAACAGTTATGTTCTCATTTACATTTAATCTAGAGCTGAAGACAGAGATTACGTATCAAGCCAAAATTAGAATCCCGTTGTTAGATCATAGACTGAGCCAGTCTTAGGCACATCACAGGGGTTTGAGAGTGAAGCCTCAATAAGGGAAGCTTGTCACTTTACAGGACTCTACTTCCATTAAGCATATAAATGAGTAATGAACTGAACTAAGAAGTATGCAACAGAAAGTTTTATCAATTTACCTGTTATGAGAGTAAACATGCTGGTATCCCCCAAAACTCTTGTTACTTGAGACTTTTTGTAATGACGACATCTAAAACAAAAATAAATTATAATAAAAGTAACCTACAGTATGCACACTGAAGGTTCGGCCTCCTGGCTGGTCTACTAATCATTTAAAAACATTGACTCTGAGCATGGCGTTCACTGACAGATCGTAAAGGGTGATTGTTTACGCAGTATTTATATTTTGCCATCTCTTATAATTAAACCAGTATTTAAAATTAAAACATTAAATATGTTAAGTGTTCGAAATTTAAAATATTAAAAACGCATATCAATAACAACTATTAAAAATGTCATAAAATTATAAATCTGTTAGTAACTTTATTTGAAATAAAGGAACTATGCACTACATACTTCTTACTGTCACTAAGAAAAATATTTATGCGATTTCCCATTCCGTTAAAATACATATCAATATTATTTAAATTCTCAATTAAATTGGTTCAACAGAAATTATTTGTGTTTGACATTTTTATTTAACCTGTGAGAACACGCCTGGCCAAAACTTGAGTGGTAGCACGCAAGCTCACCCTGACATAAATTGAACAAATAGATCATGTGTCATGTATTTATTATATTTATTCTTAGTTATAAATTTGTAATACTTCTTGTTAAACATTTTGGTCAGTAAATAAAACATATTTTGGTAAAAACAAATATATATTTACATATTTAATGTACATATGTAATGAGAAACTAAAAATGTTAGTAGTTGTATGCATGTTTCAATTTCATTAGATAAAATAGTATAAATTAATAAAAATTGACAAATATATACTTCTAAAATTGCAAATATAGTATATACCTCTTAGAATAGTTCTTATTTAGTCCTCATATGCTCTGTCATCAGAGCCATTTCCTCTGCCATTACAAGCCGTACAAATGCTAATGACGTGTTCTCCACAAATGGGTACAGCACATCTTGTACATCTTATTTTGGTCTTCCTATTTTTTTTCTTTGGACAGTATGCACACTTCTGTCTGTCTGCGTCTGGTTGCTGCTGTCTTTCTTCTTGTACCCCCAACTTCGATTTGATAAGGTTTCTAATTTCAGGGTTAAGCTTGATGTTTGTAAGTCTTGCAGAAAGATGATTTTTCACAAGGTTTTTTGAAAGCAATTTCAAAAACACGCGACGTGACACATTGACACCAGTATTGATTTTGTATACTATTTGGGCATTTATTGCTGCAATATCTAAAAGCGTATAAAACACTGTCAGAGGCCATCTGTTGGAAATTCTTCCTACTGAATAGAGGCTTTTCTTCTGGTCCACAACGTCCACTCCTCCCTTTGTGGCGTTATAATATGTTATGATTTCAGGCTTAGTACTGTCCCCTGAAGCTGGATCGATATCATCACCTTTATGCATTGTCGAAACCAATATAACATATATGTTGCGTTTCGGTACGTAACTTACCAATGTACAATTTTCAGCATACAAAAACATGCTACTTTTTTTGGGCATCTTTTTAGTTTGAGTCAATATTGTAGGAAGTTCCTTTTTATTTTTCCTTACTGTGGCCACAATTGTTGTTCGATGGTTCATCAGCAGGTCTCTAGCTAGTGTAATCGATGAAAACCAATTATCGCATTTGATATTTCGACCCGTGTTTTCAATCGGTTTTATCATTCTCTTTACTACTGAAGATGGCGTATTATCAAGCATAAATGGACCCTCTGGCTGTTTTCCAGCATAAATCTCCATGTTGAGTGTAAAAAAAGATTTTGAGTCAACTAAAGAAAATATTTTTATGCCGTACTTGTTTGGCTTACTAGGTATGTATTGCTTGAAGGGACATCTTCCAAGGAAACCTTCAAGCATTTCATCGATTGTACAGTTGTATCCAGGTTTGTAAGATTGTATACAAACCTGGACAAACCCATCAAACAGCTCTCTTATAGGTGCTAGTTTATCTGTTCTTTTTCTTTCTAGCCTTGTATCAATGTCGTCAAATCTCAAGGATCGTAATAGGATTTTGAACCTATTTATACCCATTGTCATTCTAAAGCAGTTATAGGTGTAGTTATATCTTTTTTCCATAGGTCTTGAAGGTTTACATGGGACGATTTCAGAACTCCGCTAAGGTATAATAATCCAATGAAAGATAACATTTCATCTAGATTCGTCTCTTTGCAATCTCTTGCTCTACTGTATTTTGGTCTCAATTTTTCAAGATATTTATTGGTATTTGTAACGATTCTTTGTATTGTTTCATCACTAAAAAACAGTTTCCAAGCTTCAAGGGGAGAGTGACAGTTCCCAGCTTCGTCCTGTAAACCAGATCTTTCAGTTACAATATTTTGACGCCTTGTACGTACCCTAGAGCCGTGTTGAGGAGTGTGCAAGAACCATTTAGTTATGTTATCTTTTCCCAAAACAAAAGGCTGGTTGTCCATAGAACGAAATTGAATTTGATTTTCTTCATCTGCCTCTTGTTCAGATTCTGTGTCATGCTCACTCATCTCTTCCACACTAGCATCATCACAATCACTATTACTTCCCAGTGACAAATCCCCTTCATCACAGTCATTTTCATTCAGCCACATTTCAATATCCACATCCATGATAACAAAGTTGTCTATTTACAGATAAAGTTATAAAAATCAAAAACAGAACATTAATTTTAAATAAAAATATATACAAAACACAATACATGTACAAAATAACACAATTGCAAAGTTACAAAAAGAACAAACAAATAAAACTGCAAATTTAAACAATTAAAAAAGGCATATAAAATACTTGCTGAACACACGCACCTGAGCGCAGCGCTCACCTTACTGAACAATGTAAGGTTAGATGTCCATAACTGAGGCGTAGGGCAGTGGAATTTAGTGGTGGGGAGGATGGAACGACTCAACAACAGTTCCTTGAAAGGTACACTCTGTTTCAGAATCCAAACTCAAGCCACACCCTAGTACAGTCAAAATAACTACAATGGGTGAGCTCAGTTGCGTGTTCTCACGGGTTAAAGCAACTTTTTATAGTGAAATGTATAAGACAGCAATTTATTAAATTGACTTAATTACTAAGCGATTTATTAACTTATTTACATAATAAGCAACTGTAATTATTTACATAATTTCTAATAATGATTTAAAGAACACAGGCTAATTTAAACAGGTTCCGTATTTTTTAATTTTGTTGTGAATCTTATTAAATGTAGACGACTACAAAATTGTATTAGGAATTCTAAACACTCTTTATCTACAAGCAAACATATTGCTCACAATCTAGAAACGTACTGAAGGTGTATCCGTGTAAAAATTAACTCATTTTATTTTAGAAGCAAGATGGGAGAGACTCCTTGCTGGAGAAGGTCTGGCAGAAGCTAATGTTTTCAGGACTGTATGCATATCGAGCCATCCATCTATCCCCTGCCTATTACCACTCGAAGGGCTCAAGGCCGGACCTTCGCAGCGCGGTCTGTACCAATAATTGTTTTCTAAAACTACATACAAAGAATTATTTCTGTGATTAAAAGTTATTACCTGTTACAGAATATGTAAAATGATCATGTCTCAGTACCCTTGACATCTAACACATGTCCCTAAATATGAACTATCGACACATAAAGACATCTTCCAGAAATATTTGGTGTACATATTAAAATATGTTCCGATAGGTTTTACAAAGGCACAGTAGGACAGTGTGTTTTGTTTTTAATGATCTTAAGTGACCAAATGAAGACATTTTTAATCCCAGGTTTCAGTTGATGTTAACTTTAAATTTTTGACAACAAATGGTTTAAAAGCTGAAGTAAGAAAGGTTTGTAGTCCATATTTTGGGCTTTCTCATTGGTCAATAAAAACTATGAAACAGCTCAGTCTGCTTTAGATAACAGATATTTGGTCGTCGAGTGATGTACTTTAAAAACTGAGTACCCTTTAACCCTCCAGGTGCTGGGTTGAACTTTCTTAAGTGCTAGCCGTTTTTCATCATGTTTGCAACTGTATATAAAATATTTTTTTAAATACTGTAAACCTAATGAAAACGGTACATATTACATATCATTATTTTCAGAAAAAACCATAGAATAAGAAAATATACTTATACAGGACTTATCTTTTCATGGTAAACTATTGCTGGATGTTATTCTTTACAAAGAAGAAAATTTTTTTTCAATTTTTTTAATTTGAGTTCATGTATCAGTTTACAAAAGACATAAAATGAAAATCCAAGATAGACATATTGTAGAAAACTTAATAATAAACACAAAAATATATACATGTCATAGGTTATCTTCTTAGACACATTCAGTTAGAGTAAAAAATGGAAAATTGTCCTATGTAAAAAATCACTAATACATGACAAGTTACACATTTCATTGTAACATGTAGTGTTATTTCACTTTTACAACTCAAAATGTTTTCAGCTCACAAAATATAACAATGACAATCGATAAAAAACTAAAATAATTAATTAAAAAATATATCTTATGTACAAAAATTTACATTCTGGAGCAATGACAAGATGATTTACTCAGAGTCAAATTCACTCTCAATGTCTGATTGTTCATTTAGTTCGTCTAACACATTTATTATTGCACTAGACCTACTTAATTCACTCATTTTTTAAGATAAAATACAATAAAACACAAAATAAAACAATAATAATAGATTACAATAACAAACTTACAATGTAAACAAACACCAAGCGGCAATACACTGAGCATCTGATTTGTGTGTGTTGAAAACAAAACATACGCTCCTAAACAATTGTTGTATATCGGCTGTTTTGATGCAGACGTATTCCATAGAGTATAATATGTTCCGCGTTTCTTCTACTTCAATACTATATAACATACCTTGTAATATTCAGTCGTTTAAAGCCGCTAGTGCGTTTTAAATAGATCGCGTACCTAACATCGCGCTACGCGATGTCAGCACTACAACGGCGAGCGCTGACATCGCGCTACGCGATGTCAGCACCTGGAGGGTTAACATTTTTTATTAAAATTGATTAACACAACATGTTTCAACTTTTTTGTCATTTTCAAGTGTAAATAAAATAATAGAGTTAAGTATATAATAATTCTTTAAATAAAATTGTAAAACATGTGATTTTTATAAATATTTATGAATATGGATAAGTTGGTGATAATTTTAATTATAATTTTTTAATGTTTCGAATCTTATCAAAAATTGGGTTTGTATAATTGATTTGTGTGTTCAATATCTTCAGTGGATTTTTTTGTTGTGCTAAATATATATGTAATTCTTCTGTTGCATTCATTTTCTTGCCCTTTTTCATCAAATTTAATATTTTCATGTTTTCTTCCGTTTTTGTGTACGTGTGGTCTGTAGAGAGCAAGTGTTCTGCGAATGTGGATTTCATTGTAGTTGTGTTATAGCTTCTTAGAGCTTGTATGTGTTCTTGAAAGCGTGTTTTGAATGGTCTTCCAGTTTGTCCAATGTAGAATTTATCACAGTCTGTACAATTAATTTTGTAAATACCTGATTTGTTGTAAATGTTGTCATTATTATGTTCTTTTTGAGATTTTTTTTATCTAAAATGTTGAATGTGTTGTTGCGTGTTGAGAAACTTAGTTTGTAATTTGTATTTTGAAATGTTTTTCGAATAGCTTTGGGTCTTGATTTGTTGAGCTGTTATTTATTTTCTTCTTTTTGTTTCTTATTAATTTGTCAATCATGTTTGGTTTGTATCCGTTTTTTATTGCCAAATATTTTATTATCTTTTTTTTTCATTGAAGTGTTTCTCGTTCATTGGTATGTTTATTAGACGATTTATCTTAGAATGGAAAGCTGATAATTTGTATTGCCAGGGATGATTGGATGTAGATGGTATTAAAAGGTCGGTTTGTGTAGGTTTTCTGTAGATTTTGAATGAATGTTTATTGTTGATTTTGGTAATTGATAGATCTAAATAAATGATTGTATCTGTTTGGGCTTCTTTAGTGAATTGTATTTTGGGGAACATAATTTAAATAAGATAAAAAATCATTATTTTCTTCCAAGCTTCCATCAAATAAACAAATAATGTCATCTACATATCGGTACCAGTCTATAATTTTGTTTCTGAAATTATATTAAAATTAAGTATATAATATAAGAATTATTATATACTTAACTTAATTATTTTATTTACACTTGAAAATAACAAAAAAGTTGAAAATGTTGTGTTTAATCAATTTTAATAATGTTAAAGGGTACTCAGTTTTTAATTTTATTACATCCTAAAAATACGTAAGTAGCCCTAATTTTAACTTTATATTAATATATATAGTAGAAAAGTTGTAATTCCTAGGGCTGCTATTTATAATAATGTTATAATAAAAAAAAAAACCAATAAGTGAGCACCCTTAGTTATTTAATAAAAAACTATTTAAGGGTGCTCAGTTATTGTTTTTTTTTATTATAACATTATTATATATATATATATATATATATATATATATATATATATATATATATATGTACCGAGGACAGTCAGCAAGTCTGTTGTCTGAGTATGAGGACATAGGCTATTATTTTTTTGAGAATGAGATCCATTAAGTGTGATTCTTACATTCTTACATATGAGACGCTGACACAACGTTGTTGGTATTTTAAGGCGAATATGAATGGTTATATGAGTGCAGGATGAGTGTAGTCTGGTTACTATCTGAGTTCAACTGTTCCTCAGAAAGGGCAATTTATTAATAGCCCAACAGCCAGGGCAACTAAGGGACCTACAGCTTTACGTGAAATCCGAACCATGTAGTGCTGGTCTGATTTTCAGCTAATTGACAAGCCTGATACTCAGTTCTCTTCCCTACACAACATCCAAACCTTGACTACCATTCAACCCGGACACTCCAGACTTCTCTAGTAGTGTCTATATTGATGACAACCACTGAGTGGACGCCATGTCGTTATTAAGACAACCGAGCATCATCCAACCTATCGCCTACAATCTCCCAAACACTTTGTCCCCATGTAGCTGGGTTACAGCACTGCGCCACCAGTGCCGATTGTCGCTCCCAGCCTAAAGCCATTAACTAGTCCAGTTCCCAGGCCTAATGAAGTGAGTATGGGTCACAAGCTATGTTTCAAGCATACATCTCAAAAACAGTTTTAGGGAAAACATTAAAATTTTGCAAAATGAACACCTATTTCAATAAACAAAATCAGTTATAAAGCAATAAGTTTTATAGTGGCAGATGTTTAAAAATTCCATTGTAAAATAGAATAAAAATAACTGATCATATAAAAGATTAATGAGAATAATATTTTTAGCACTTTTTATTTTATTTATTTTTTATTTTTTTATCTACTCTTAAAATGCTAATCGTCAAAATATGGGTAAATATAAATTTTGAATGAGTGTGTTAAGTGAAAATTATCTTTGTTACAAAGCCGACTACTCCTTAGAACGCACCATTAATTATTATGTAGCGAAGAGACAAATGAACAACTGGTGGTTATTAGCTGACCTATTTCAAAATTTGTTATGACTGATTGGGATTGAACTGGGACATTTTTTTTACTGTCTATGCCAGTGGCATTTCTAATATGGTTTTAAAATGTTGAGGGACAATGGTCCAGATCCCAATGGCAAATTTAAGTGAATAAGCAAAATATAACATAAGTTCAGCTTATCAAGTTGAGCTTTAACCAACTATGTCACTGACTAATTAATTAGATACCAGAGAATTCCTTGCATAATTCATTACCAATCTTCACTGTACATAGACGAACACTTAAATACACTAGTCCTATAAAAATTATTAAATCTATAGTAAATAAAAGGTGTGGTTTTACTATTTTATGCATAATATAATACAGGAACTTATTTCACGTTTTGAATACAGTACAAGTTAATAACTATAATGTATCTACTGTTATTAATGCATAAAAACTTATGATGAAATAACACCAGTTGATGATGTAAGAAATAAAAAAACTTATTTGTTTTGCATTGCATCAGCTGATGATGTAAGAAATAAACACTGATTTGTTTAGCATTGTTCACTATGTGCTTATACTTGTTACAATGTGAGGAAAGCAGTGTTTTATACTGCAATTCCAAATTGCAATTAATTAGTTTTTGTTTATAAATACTGTGGTATTGTTCAACAGTTTTTTTCATGTTCATACTTTGGCACTAGTCATGTTAAATGTAATATAGTTAGTTTTACAAATTAATTATAGACATCAGGCTTTCCAGATGAAATAGTGTTGAAACTGTTGGAACGCTTTCTTTGAATGAAAGATTGATTGATCGGCGTCTTAGAGATGAATAATAATGAATAATGAATCATTCCATGTCATACAAACTTTTCTGATTTACATGATTGCCTTGAGCAATAAACGTGCAAGTTTCAGCTCTAACAGACATGAACAGGTAGATCTTCCATCAGCCTGTTCTATTGAAAGAAAATGTTCTAAATAAAATACCTAATCTACTTCAGAAGTACAAGTCAATTGGTCTTGTAATAATAATAATAATAATAATAATAATAAATGTATTTATTGTTATTTATTGTAATCTGACTGATGGTTGATGGCCTGCGAACAGCGCATACCGGACAGATTTTTTCCCTCACCATGCACTGTCATATGTTCTTATTACTCACTTCCAGAAGTATGGATCTTTCATAACAATGATCTCACTTGCCGCAGTATTTACATTGGATCTTCTATTGTATTGTTTAATCAAATGAGTTATAATTGAGGTATTCTTAATGGTTTAAATATATACCACTCACTAAGACAAATACCACTGACTCACTCACTCAATCATCACGATATCTCAAAAACCACAATATGGATTTATACAAAATTTTAAAGGAAGTTAGCCTTAGTATCGAAGGGATCCACTAAGAAAGGATTTTTCGAAATTCCATTCCTAATGGATACAAACAGCCCCTCAAAATGTTCTTATTTCCATAAGAATAACAATGGGTTGATTTTAGTAAATTAATAACAGCTGTTCACAAATAAATTAAAATGTTTATTTTGTATGTTTGACATTATCCTATTGATGCATTAAGAGTTTAATCACAGTATAAAAAAACTTAGTAGCGACACTCCCATTTAATTTTTGTGGGACTAGAGCGACACTAGCGCTCCTGATAGCAGGAGCATACAACACACCTCAATATCTTTGTTTTGAGTTGTGTCTTGTAAATAAGTGCAATAACATCAAGAGAAAAAGGGCCAAGACAGATTATTTTTGACATTTACTAATGACAACTGTGAATGTAAATAATACAGAAATACATGCTTCACGCTCCCGTCGCTACAAGCGCTAGTGCCGTTCTTCTCGCAAACTAGCAGAGTGTCACTACTGGGTGTTTTATACTGTGGTTAATCTTTAGCTGTCAAACAAAAACAAATTAAATGAACACGTTTGAAATAGGCTAATTAATACTATTAGTGCATTAGCCTATTAATAGCATTAGTGCATTAACAGAATGTATTAATAGTTGTCTGAAGGCTGGATATGTTCCCAAAGAATTAAAAATCTCGCGAGTCTTGCCACTTTATAAGAAAGGACCGAAAGATTTACCAGACAGTTTCCGACCCATCTCATTGGTTCCAGTCCTCTCAAAATTAATAGAAATTTTAGTATTGGAGCAAATTATTAATTATGTAGAAATTAATAATATATTTAACTTATCCCAATTTGGCTTCAGGAGAAATAAATCTATAATTAACGCCCTCGATCACTTTGTGAGAGAGGTGCTTTCATCATTTGAAGACAATTCATTTGCACAGGCTACCTTATGCGATTTAAGTAAGGCCTTTGACTGTGTAAACCACTCTGATATAATTTTTAAACTTTCACATTATGGTTTTTCTGCGTCATCGTTACAGTTTATTAAGTCTTATCTTGCAAACCGTAAGCAAACAGTTTTTGTAAATGGAGAATGGTCCAAAGAAGTAACTGTAAAATGGGGTGTACCTCAGGGATCGGTCCTGGACCCTTTTTTATTTTTAATGAGTATTAATGATCTTCCTTTATATGTCAATGCAAAAAACACAATTCTTTATGCCGATGACACAACTTTTATAAATGCCTGTCCTACATTTGATGAACTACAACAACTTGTCTCAGAGACTTATGAAGAAGCTTCTACTTGGTTTAAAGCAAATGGATTTCAACTAAATAACGATAAAACTCAAAATATTCTTTTTGGCCTTAGACCAGTCCTTTCGGACAACACAGATCAATTTTGCACAATAAAGTTCATTGGAATTCATGTTGAAAGTAATCTTAATTTGAATGCACATAACAGCTAGGATTTCTAAAGTCATATTCCTTTTAAATTAGCATTAGAAAGATGAAACTTGTATCATTTTTATTAGTAATAAATTAATTTTAATTATTGGTAATGGAAAAATTTTTAAAATTTTTAAAAAGTTTTTAAATTTAATGTTATTTATAAAGTTTTTATAAAAATAAATTTTATAAGTACATTGACGGTCATTTATGTATATAAAATTATGATATTAAAAAAAAACTGAGATATACAAGTTGTGCAGAATTTCATTCTGAACAAAAAAACATATAATTATATAGGCAAACATTTATACAACATATATTTATGAAGTAACAATAAATATGTTGCCTAGCAACGAATATGCCAACTTTAGCATGCAACAAAGAATTATTTCTGCCATTGTGCCTCATCTGACAGTCATAGAGCAAAACCAAAGACATGTAAACAAACACTGAATCACGGCCTTTCAAATGATATATATTTGAGACGACTTTGACTTTTTTTCCCCGACTGTGAGCGACATTAATCGAGTGAGCGCACATCGCCTCTAATTGAGGCGGTAACAGTTTACAAAAAAACCGATCGCCTCAATTTGAGGCGATCAACACTCCTAGGGTTAAAACGTCTCAGAGATAATGTTCCTAAAACTTATTTAAGAGTATCTTATTTTGCATTTTTCCAATCCGTTATTAGGTATGGTTTGATCTTGTGGGGTAACAGCAGTAAAATTATAGATATCCTTATTCTACAAAAAAGAGCTGTAAGGATCTTAACTGACTCAAACTTCTTTGATCACTGTAAACCACTTTTTATTGCATCAGTGATACATATATGACCTCATCATTTATTTATTTAACAATCAGAATTTATTAAAACCCAACCAGCATAACTATAACACAAAAAAAAGAAATACTACCATGATAGATTATCATAGACTCAGCAAAACACAAAACAGTCATACTGTTGTAGCGTTAAAAGTATATAACTTTCTCCACTTGACAATAAATAAATACCCCTGTGAAATTTTCAAAAGAAAATTCTATAATTGGCTTTTAAATAATCCTTTTTATTCACTTGATGAATTTTTTTCAACTGAAAACATTCAATTGTAGTTTTTTCCTCAATGTAATTACTGTTAAATGTTTTTCTACAGTCATCACCTGCTTTCATAAATTTAGGTACTAGCTGTAGTTTACTACCCTATGTCTAAACTTAATTGTGTACTTCATTTAAAATGTAATTTTGATTAATCATTGTTATGAGATAAGTATAGTCAGTAAGTTAGTTTTTAGTATTTTAAAATTTTTGACCTGGTATTATAGAAAATAGAAAATAGAAAAACGTTTATTTGTCATTCAAAACATATTACAATGTATAATAGACATCGTCAATATTCTATACTATATTTCTTTACAGTATAAATGAATCAAGAGACATGTTCCTGTAAAATGCAACATGATAATTCTACTACATTACTATATCTAAATAAATCTAAATTTAAAAAATTCATCCAATGAATAAAAAGCGTTGTCAACCAAAATACTATTTAGTTATCATTTAAAAATATTAATATCTAAATTACGAAAATGCCCAGGCAATTTGTTAAACATTTTGATCTGCAGGTATTTATGACTGTTAGCAAACTTTTGTAATCTAGGTCTTGCGACTGTCTGGTTGCATAATCATGAATGGCGCTTCTGGAAGAGAATTCATTTAGATTTTCTTTAACATATAAAATGTTTTGAAAGATAAAAATGCTTTTAACTGTCAAAATAGAAAAATGTCTGAATAAGGGTTTACAGCTCTCTCTTTTTGAAACACCTGCCATAATACGCAATGCATTTTTTTGCCATAGGAAAATCTGGGCCTCACCAGTACTATTTCCCCAAAACATATTTACATACTGCAGGTGACAGTGGAAGAAGCTAAACTATAACCATGACTTTGACGTTGTCAATAATTCTTATTGTATTCTGATGGCAATAAAGATACGGTACTCTAAATAAATTGTAATTTTACGTTATACCGTTAATCCACTATTATTTGTGGTTAAAAGTCACATGTTGATGCCGAAGTGTATCGAGCACCGCGAGTGTCTGGGTTGGCACGCAAAGCTTGCAGGGGTGTCCACTAGTGATAGAATAATTGCCAGTTTCACCAACATAATTAAATTTTTCTAACCATAGTTAAAATATTTTACCCCAATTGATTGATTATGTTTTGTACGGAACTGTACCTTGCAGTTCACTGCCACTGGAGAGGAACTGTGGTGGGAGAAGTAAACATTCTCTCCCTTCTACATGCCATTTAGTTTGTTTATGTATACTTAGTTACAGAGAATACAAAATACAAAGAAAAATATTTTCTTTGATTCAACTTACAAAGTTTGGAATATTTTGTAGACCTTAAATTTGTAAGGAAAGTTATTTCTATACATGATGTTAAGTTCTCAGAAGTTGCAATGAGAACCTACACAGTTCTCATGTGCATTTTATATTTAGTACATTATAATTTTCAATCAACTAATTAGAAATTAATAGTTTTATCCGCATTCATCATGTTTTGTTTACAAAAACTGGCAGACCCTATTCATGTAGTATTTAGTATATTTATCATGCCTATTTCCTTTAATCTAAAAATGAGTTTTAATACAGTTTTAGGTTTGATTTTTTTAAATTGAATAAAATTTATTAGAATTGTTATAGAATTTTAGGTAGACAGGGTTGATGCACTTATAAATGGATGAACAACCTGTTTTACTGGACAAATATTGTATTGCTTGTGACTTGTTAAAAATGATGTTGCAATAAAAATTTTTTATCTGGTATTGAAAATTTGTGTCAAGTTTTCACCCCCTATTGTAGCGATTTTAATGTACTCTCTTATAAACGTAAAGGAGCAGAATAAATAAAAGCCATATAATGTGAGAATCTTAGTTCGCAGAAATTTTTGCAGGTTTTCTGGTTAAGTTCCAAAATTATTCTTAATGCTCTTTTTGAGGATTAATAACTTGATTAAAATTTTTGTTTGATTTTGATATCAAGCTTAACCTAAATAAAACACAAATAATAAATTTTACTTTTATAAATAATGTGAGCAATAGTGTAGAAATAGTTAAGCTCTTAGGTGTATCTCTTGATTATAAACTCTCATGGTATGGCCGTATCAAAGAACTGTGCAAAAAAGTCTCACGATTTATTTATGTTATAAAACATCTTAGAGAGCCAACTGTTTACATGTTGAGTACCTGACAAACCTATACTTAGATTTGTTTCATAGTGTTATGGTTTACTGTTGTTTACTGGGTTAATAGCCTTGATTATATACACCTACAATAGATAAACCATCTAATATGAATATTTGTGGCAGTAATTTTGTTAGTTAGTGTGGCCCGCAACCACAGCTGGTTTAAACTGCATTACATTTACATGGGACTACACTAGCGCTACACAATGGACCACAAAAACAGCTGATATTTTGAGACAACATTTATCATTGGATGGGAAATCTATATGTGTATAAAATCAATGGTAATAGCTTGTTTAATAGTTTTTTATTACTAGAAAAAAAGTAATGAGAATTATAAATTTTTCGTTTCATCCTGGCAACCTTTATTCAAAAGAGAGAAAGTTCTGACTATTTTGACCATGAAGAATTTAATAGGTTAAGTTTTACAACAAAATCTTATAAAGAAGTATGCATCAGTCTTTTATATATCTACTAATACTAAATACTAATATACCTTTTACTCACTGCTAGTAATGTTTCAGGCTATATCTTTAAGAAACCAGTTAAGTCATGATTGTAAAAAATTCCTTTCATGATATTGATGAAATATTGGAATAGGATTTGGGAAATATTATGATTAATAATCTTGAATGTGAAATTGGACATATTTGTGATATTATCCTTAGTGACGAGATATATTGCTTGTAAGGTTAATGATAAATAAATTTGTCTAATAACAAGAAATTTAACATCCAATATATGAACACGATATAAATTAATATGAGTGTACAAACATAACACAAGGTATATAAATTAGAAATTGTTTTATTTCTCACATGCTCCATGTGCATATTACATGATTTGTATTTAATTTTTTATTCAAGAAATATAAGATCCAGTTGTTTTGCTATGTGATTTGTGCCAATATAGATATTCTATTCTATTCTATATAAGTTTTTGTCTGGTTTGATTACCCAGTTCAGCACAAAAACCTAGGTCAAAATGAAAAACATGTTGAAAATAATCAGACTAAATAACAGATATGATGCGAAATAAGATTTTCTAAAGAGTATATATTTGATTTTTATGAGTAAATGAGTCAAATTCCGTAATCTGCTTTCCAAAACCAAACTAGTTTCTTTCCCTTCAATTAATCAAAACATTTGAGTATACACTTTATACAGTATGATATTATATAAATTTCTAGTGAAATGGAAATCTTATAACAGTTCCAGTGATGCTTATATAACCTTATATAAATTCCTAATCTTATAAGGTTAGGATCATTACATTTTGGTATTTATGCTTTTTATATACACTTTTCAAATTTTGACATTTTTACCACAATATGCGTTAGCATAGAGAAAGTATTGTGAATTTTAATGTATTAGACTAAGTTTAAAATTTTTATGAACTAGAATTGTTGTAGAATGTAATTTTTATAAAATTTTGTATTGTATTTATAAAAAAGATTTTAAAAAATACTTAGACAATAAGTATAAAATTAATTACTTTTATATGGGTTTGAGAAAGGTAATTTAGAAACAATTTATAAAGGTATAAACATAAGTTTACTGGATAAATGTTCAAACTAAGTAGTAATGAATAATGGTTGATTGTGGTTGGTCAAATTGCATTGTTAAGTCAAAATTAGGCCTATACAAGCTGAAAAAATGTCCACTAATAATCTACCAATGAATTTTACAAAATCTACAAATATTATTTGTTTAACCCTCTCAGCGTCCAGTAGTCCACTCCTTAATGTCCAGCCCTTTTTAGCTACTTTGCAGCGTTTTGTAGAAAAATGTTGAGCACACACAAAAATAAGTAAAATCTTAAAGTATTATATATCAATGTAAAGTAAACAAAATAAGCTATATTAGAAAAATACTTTTGTTCACCTACCTTGAGTATTGTTGATGTTATCCTTGATTGTATTGTAAAAAATCAAAATTTCCCAAGTTTTATTCAAAGTTTACACTATGCTAGTAAGAGTTAGTTTACTATATAAAAAAAACCAATATAGCAGTTTTGTTGCAAATTTTATACATAAAAAGAAAATATATACATTATAAGGTTTATCACTACACTGAAAAAGGTACTCTATGAATTCTCTGAAACACTGACAGACTGTTAACACAATAACTGCGTTGTATAAATCAGTTTTTTGTTTTTTTTTTTTCATAAGGGAATAGAGGAAATCCAAAGACGTGCGATGTAAAGTAGAATCTCCTCTATCGATTCATAAATATTACGATGTATTATTACGAAAAATAACCGAGTTAACATTATAATTTGTAAACGATTGCTTGATGTCGACGAATCGACAGGTATCATTCAGAGCGCCGCTATTGCGGTCGAATTTTCGATAAGTAACGCCGGGAGGGTTAAAGTGCTCAATTTTCAATCTATAGCCTATACACAATTGACATGCATAAAAACAACTTGTAAAATGATAGTGAAAAACTAATTAAAATTGGAAAAATAATGGTTTGAATCTTGAAACGTAAGCACATGAGTGGGGTGAAGTACACCCCAAGCTAAGTTTATTGATGTGCACTAAGCTAGGGTAAAATAGAAACTGGTTGACTATTTGTAGACACATGGAGGAGGTAATTGTGGAAAGGTTACCCAGATGATGGGTCTTTGTGTACTAACAAAATATTAATGCTCTTTTCTTAGTAACACCCATACACGTACACTGTACTAACCCACCCGCCATCCCCCACCCATACACGTACATGTTTAACTTAACAAAATTTATAAAAATACTCAATTTTTATGAAAAAACTAACTTACCCACCCGCCCACCCATAAAAGCATGGTGTTACTGACCCACCCGCCCACAAATACAAGCACGGTGTTACTGACCCACATACAAGCATGTACAGTGGTATTGACCCACCCGTACACGTACAGTGGTACAGCGGATGGCTGGGATGAATTCCACTCCAGAGCATGTGCTCAAGGCTAAATCAATATTTATATTTTTAACAAAGGTACTTATGCAGTTTCTTGCCACCAAACACATTTGGAACATTTTGCTTGAAATGGGTCTAGAATTTACTGTATTTTCACGAGATATGCTTTTTATTCCGCGAAAATAATGTATTTTACCGAAAAATTCAAAAAAACCAATGTCAGAACTTTTAGTATTTTTATCATATTTCCATTAATTTAAATGGTATTTCAATCATCTTTTTTTTATGTGTTTGAAACCTATATTGGACTATTACAACTATTTCTCGAAATATAACCGAAAAACTACTATCGCGGTGAATCCCGATTAGCGGCCATTACATTATCATTATATACAAAAACTTTTAACCACAAAAACTGAATTCACCCATAATTCCGCCAGGGTAATGGCCTGTGGGCCGTCACGGAGACCAGAACACTCGAATTTAACGCATATTGCGAATTTTTGTTGAGAAAATAGACCATTAGAATAGGTTAGGTTATGTTTGGTTATGTCAGTAAAAACTTCATTTTTCGAGCTGAAAAAATAATTTTACTTCAAAACCGGTTATATATTTGTGTTCAGCATAAAAAACACGAGAAATGAAAAAAATATATCGAAAAATAAAAATTTTAAGTTTGTTTTTTTCACTATCAAATAAAAAAACTAGTTTTCGATTTTTCGGTAAAAAACGAGTTTTCTACAGATGAAATCAAACTTCTCACGAGATATAAACTCATATTTCACCACTTTTTCAACATGAAATCTTATTTTCAGAGGTGGCAAGAAAATGCATAATTAACAAAAATGCATTTTTTTAGCTGAAAAAATAATTTTACTATAAAACCAGTTTGATATTTGTGTTCAGCCTAGAATATGAGAAATTTTTTAAAAAGTTGTCGAAAAATAAAGATTTTTAAAAATGTTGGTTTTCCACTATCAAATAAAAAACTAGTTTTTTGATTTTTCGATAAAAAACAAGTTTTTCGTGGATGAAATCAAACTCCTCAAGAGATATAAACTTATATTTCACCACTTCTTCAATAAGAAATCGTATTTTCAGAGGTGGCTAGAAAGTGCATAATTACCTTCACGAATTTATAAAAACTCTTGCAGTAACTAGAAACAACTAGGCTGTTTTGGGAGAAAATAATCAGCAGTTCTGGGGTTAAAAAGTCTTATTTTTACTATCAGATATAAGACATACTAGTTATTGAATTTTTTGGTTAATAGCAATTTAAGTGCAGTTGATACCAACAATCTCAATATATATACATATATATATATATATATATATATATATATATATATATATATATATATATATATATATATATTCACACTTTCCACAACAATAAATTATATTTTCAGAAGTATCTAGAAATTGCCCAACATAAGCTTGGGTTAGGACTTACACTGATTACCATTTGAGCAGTTCTGTAGATTGTTTTCTGAGCATAATTTAGAATTAAAAGGTGTTTACTTGGTTTTCTAAGGTTAAAATGTTTTAGGTTTTGATAAGCTACTTTAACACTGTACATACCTGTTGGTATTATCAACTACTTGTTGGAGTAAACTAGAATGTAACACTATTATTTATTACAAATAATTGAAAAGAATAGCCACTGCCAGGTTATGGTAAACTTAGCTTATATAGTTAGCTTAGGAACCGTTAACGGCGTCGACCAACTTTACTTAGGAAAAAAAACTGGCCTAACCCACACGGCCACACGCTCAGTCAAAGTCAATATAAACAACAAAAACAAATGGAGATGACACAAACAGTTCAAAGTCAAGGAGTAACTCACAAACGCACGGTAACTAGAACCACGTATAGCTATAACTTATGACCCTCTAGATAGCTATAACTATATAAACTTAGAAACCTAGATTTTATACACCTATAATAGGGTTTCTCTAGTGTAAACCGCATCAAAATAGTGCGATGATATTTTAGGTAGTGTTGACTATTTTACTGACTGTTGACTATCGTTACTGACAACGACCCTACCTTTACCTTTACCTTCCTCTTGGCCACCACTCTCCTCAAGACAGGGGGCATGTCAGTTTTCTTCGGGCACAGCCCAGGATTGGACCAGGATTGGTCAAGTTTATGGAAAAGAGATTGGACCAGGATTGGTCAAGTCTATGGTTGGACAGGATAGCTTACAATCCATGTTTAGTATGTGTTATTTTATATGTTGGTGTATATATTAAAGAATTCTTCTTTTGTGTAACATGGATATGATGTTAAATATGCAAATAGAGATTTTTTAAAATTTAGTTTTGTTTTGTCTTAGTATTTTTATGTTGTTTGGGAGATGATTAAAAAACTTTATACCTATATATTGTGGTTGATTTAGTGTTTTTTGTAATCTTTTATAAGGTATGTCTAAATTGTTTTTATTTCTTGTGTTATGGCTATGGATTTCGGATCTTGTTTTGTTATTTATTAGGTTTTTTTGTTTATCTTGTTTTGTTATTTATTTTGTTTTTGATTAGGTGGCGTATAATATTGTGTCTTGAATGTACATTGAGATGACAGTTAGAATTTTTTCTTCTTTAAGATATTGTCTACAAGGAGTGTTGGTAGGCAAATTGTTGATTATTCTAATTGCTTTTTTTTGCAATATTAATATCGGTTCTATGTGTGTGTGTGTGTGAAGTGCCTCCCCAGGCAATTAATCCAAATTTTATGTGGGTAGCAATTAGGGAGTGATAGGCTATAAGAGCTGGTTTTTTCCCTGCTATGGTACTTATCCGTTTTATTGCATAGAGAGCTGATGACAAATTTTTAATGAGCTTTTGGGTATGAATGTTCCATGTAAGTGAGTTATCTATTTGTATTCCTAAAAATTTTGTTTTATTTATTGTAAGGTTGTTATGTTCATTGTTATCAGGTTGTTGGATTTGTAATGGAGTAAGTTTTGGGGTAAAATTAATGTTGTATGTTTTTGTGTAATTGATTTCAAGTTTAATAGATTTAAGTTCTTCTTCTGTTTTTTTCATTGTTGTTTTTATTCTATCTTGTGTTTCTTGTTGATTTTTCCCTGATATTATCAGGGTGGTATCATCTGCAAACATGATGCATTCAGAATATGTTGGTAGTTTTGTAGGTAATGAATTTATGTAAATTAAAAAAAAAGAGCGGACCAAGGACTGATCCTTGTGGCCCACCGTTTGTCATGAATTTTTCTTTGGATCTGAAACTTTCCTAATGTTTTTATTGGTTGATTTTATTTCAACCATTTGGCTTCTATTTGTCAAAAAGCTTTGCACCCAGCTTTTAGCTTCTCCAGTAATACCTATTTCAGTTATTCTATTGAGCAAAATGTTCCAGTCTAGGCAATCGACGGCCTTTTTTAGGTCTAAGAATATTGCTGATACGTGTTGTTTCTTTTCCCAATTTTCGGTGATAAATTTTAAAAAGTCTGCGACTAATGTATTTATGGATTTGCTATTTCTAAAACCATGTTGGTGAATATGTAATTTGTTGTTTGTATTTAGATAATTCATTATTTGACCATGTATGGCTTTCTCTAGGTATTTTGATATTGTAGGTAATATTGCAATTGGCCGATAATGTTCTATGTTATGTTTGTCAGATTTTTTGTATTTAGGGTATACTAGAGATGTTTTAGTATTTCCGGTACTGTACTTGTGGATATGGATGTGTTGATTAGGTGTAGGAGTGGTGGAATTAATTTGTCAGTGCAATGAAGTAGTAACTTCCCTGGTATTTCGTCTGCTCCTGTTGTGTTGTTATGTTTGGTGTTTTTGATTATTTGTCTCAGATCTTCATCTGTAATGCATTTAAAAGAGTTTAAATTTGCAGTAGTAAAATGGTTCAATGTTAGATGTTGCTGAAAATTATGCTGTTGCTGTGTTTGGTTGTCAACTTGAAGTTGGCCTATGGATAAAAAATATGTGTTGAAGTGATTTGCTATAGTTTGAGGATCTGTTTCTAATGTTTTATTTATATTAAGTATTATATTGTTATGTTCTGGAGATTGTCTTTTTCTTTCTTGGTTTATCACCTTCCATATTGCTTTAGTTTGGTTTGTGGCTGTTGATTTTTGTTGTTCAGTGTGTAGTTTTTTTGAGTAACGTATCTGTTGGTCATAAGTTTTTTTGAGTGTCGTGTAAGCTATTTTGTCAAAGTGTTGTCCCGTTACTATGTATTTATTTTTTGCTTGCAGTGTACTGTCTCTTAGATGTTTTAACTGTGATGTCATAGTAAATTGCTGGGTCGGTCTATGATGTATAGTTCTGTTCTGAAGAGGGCTGATTTTGTTTAGATTATATTGTAATAGTCCAATAAATTGGTCGAATTTTTTTTCTATGTTATTCTCAATGTATATATTATGGCAGTTTTCCTTTGCAATTTGGAGCTTGAATAGGTCCATGTTTTGTTTTGATAAATTTCAAGTACAAATTTTTGCTTGATTGTGTAAATGTATTTTTGTGTTAAGGGTGCATACTATGCCTTGGTGGTCTGATAAAGTGTTGTCAATTATTTTTGTTTGAGGCCAAAGATAATTAGTTATGCAGCAATCAATGCTTGTTTCCGTTGTTGTAGTTTTCCTAGTTGCATGTAGGCTTTCTAGGTGTAGGTTATGTTGATGTAATGTACTCGTGAGGCTTTTCAATATTTCGGAGTCTACGAGCATATTTATATCTATGTCACCTAGGATTAATATATTTTTATTTTTAGTTGATATGGTGCTTAGAAAGTTGTCAAAATGGTTTAAGAAGTCTTTGGGTGAACCTGTTGTTGGTCTGTAGATGCATATTATTATGTTGTTTTTTTGCGGCTATTTTATATTCTATTGCTGCCATTTCACAGACTAGCTCTTCTGAATAATTTGTTGTATCTATTATTTTTATCTTCAGATCAATGTTTTCCATAGTATAAATTGCAGCCCCTCCCCACTTGTGTGTTATTCTAGAAAAATGGGTTTGTAGCTCATAACCTGTTAGGATTATTTGTTCTAGTTGTTCTTTGTTATGTCCATGCTCTGTTATTAGTAATATATGTGGATTTGTTGTGTTTAAGATTTATTGTGTTTATTGTTGTGGATTTATTGTGTTTATTGTTGGTCTATTCCTACCATGATAACTTGTATAAAAAGCGGAAAGGGATAGGGGAATAGCATAGATCTAGTATAATAAATGTTTATGGTAATAGTCAGACTTCCTGGAGCAAACCAATCGAATTTAGCGCAGTTGCCGATACACAGCGCTGATTGAGAATTTTTGCCACGTGCCCCTCTCCCAACTCATTAGTCATGTCCGTCGTTTCTTTGTCTCTCATTATCGTGGCAATTTGTAATCTTCCCTCTCTCTCTCCAGTCGGCCACGCTGCCCACGTTATCATTACAGACTAGGCCACGCCAAGTCTGTAAGTTTAGAAAAAAATTAGTCTGACACTTGACTTTCCGTCGATTGTTATAGATTCGCATTCATTGATGGTAATCAGCACTCGGCAGTAGCGCTTACACCTGTCACTGTTGTTGTTGGGAGCCAGTTAGTAATTGACCGTGCTTGACTTTTATTTGTGTAAGCTGTTAACTACAAGCAGAATTTTAAGTTTTCTTACTCGTTGTAATGTTTAGTGATCGACATTACTGTATATTGTATATTACTGATGTAACGTATATTTTATAGTCAATTATTGATACTTTCATTTTTAGTGGCTTGAGATGGGACGACTGTAAAAATAAGGATTGTCCTTAAGCTCTGTTTGTGAGTGATTAGGTTTAAAAAAATTTCTGAGAAATAAAATATTTGTAAATATAATTGTTAACAACAATTTCTAACAGACTGAGTGATGCAGGTTTTATAAAAAGAGTTAAAGAAAGAGAAGAAAATAATGGACAGTTTTTATCTAAAGTTCATAAGATTATTTTTTTCTGCTCTGAAATAAACAACTTTGTCCAGTTGCTAGTAAACATAATGTGTCGTTATTGGAATGTCAGAAGCTGAATTATGAACATGAAGGCGTTGTTAGTATCAGTGTTACCAATTCAGATAACTTGCAAAGTCAATCGGAAAATTCAGAGCCTAGGTTCCAAACAGTAACAAATATTTTCAATGACTCTGCTTTGTGGGACATAGACGACAAAATCTAGTCTATCGAAAAATTCAAAGCCAAGGTTCCAAACAGAAACAAATATATCCAATTGCCCTGCTTTGTGGGGGACACCGACGACAAAACACGAGAACACATAGCTAAAAAGGGGTTCAAACAAATTGTTGGTGCTGATGATTCTACTTCCTAGCGGATTTACGGGATGGGGGGGGGAGGTGGTGTACTAAGGGATGTCTGGAAAACCTCAAGAATGGTGAAGTTAAAACACGCTTTGGCTTATTTACTCTGTTTCAAAGATATCAGTTTTTGCGCTTACAGCATACGTTTTTTGAATGACGCTACATGTGAATCCTGTTTTCGTTAAAGTTTTTTGATTGGAAAAAACACTGCAGCCATACTAAAGTCTCATGAAAATTCTACCACCTACCAAAGTTTGATTTTCCTTATGATTATAGGGCAAAACTAGAAAACTTTATTCACAAAAAAATAACTCACCGAAGCTAGTGAGTCTGATACAAAGTTGGCGTGACGTTTTAAAACGCGTTATTGCGACGTTTTAAATAGTATAAAGAACAATATAACTTAAAACTAGTTTGATATAAAAGCATATCATATATATGCATGCGCAATAAGAAGGGACAAATAATCAATTAATATTTATTGTATCAGGAGCTATTATTAGTAGAGACTTCACACCCACTCACCTACCATACAAACACACATTCACAGTCACATTTGCACTTACTCACATCACTCCCCTTTACTCACATCACATTTTCCACTTTTCACACACACACACACACACACACACACACACACACACACACACACACACACACACACACACACACACACACACACACACACACACACACACACACACACACACACACACACACACACACACACACACACACACACACACACACACACACACACACACACACACACACACACACACACACACACACACACACACACACACACACA